>KB665988.1:217676-246930 GCA_000349065.1 Anopheles quadriannulatus
GCAATATAGAATCAAAGTGTATGTAGTCCAGGTGGTCTCATAGCATTTTTTATAACCAATTTTGAGCATCACTTTTTAACAGAACGAGTGAAAACTTTTGCTCAAACGAGCTTTCTGGAGGCTTGACGAATACACAAAACACTCTTAAAATTTTCATTCAGGAACAGAAGCAATAAAAATCAGCCTTCTAAATTTATACACTTTGAGATAAGCCCACGTGTATATTATACCCACTTTGATAGCTGCTCGAAAACTGCTATACAATGCAAACAGCTGACAGGCTGAAATTTCAGCCTACCAGCTTAAAACGGAAAGGACCCCAATATTGAAAAACAATATGTTTCAACAAAAAAGATATTTCTAAAACCTGAATAAAATTCTATCAAACTTTGCAAACAACCTCCACCTATTATAGACACAACAAACGGGTGAAATTGATTCTAAGCGTTTTAATTTAAGAGTTTTTATTTTTATTTTTTTAACTTTCCCACAGTCAAGCGTTTTGCTCCTAAATGATTTTGAGCAATAAATGATAGCAATTAAAGTAACATTGTTCAATTGCACCACCGATCAAATTCTATAATTAAAACCTTCTAGAACTCGACCCACCAAGTGAACGACTTCATCTAAAATTAATTAAACAATTAAGTCGGGTGCCAATAAAATTTTCAATTTCATTTCGTTAAATTCTCAACGTTGCAGTACAGCACGCTGGAAAAAAAACACACAATTCACCATCCCCCACAAACATTTCACCAAAATTTCATTCCCCCCAAAACCATCCCTGCTCCAGCCGAAAAGTAACAGTGGCGGGCCAAATATGGAGCTCTGAGCACTTCGACTTTTATGACAAACACAAACAAGACACCATGCCGTTTGAACTTAATCAAGCCGGCCCCGGCCGGACGCATCAGAAATCAGCCGTAGAATTTGAATTAATTTTCGTTTAACTTTTACATTACGCTCTACGCGCAACGGTCTGGGGCGGGCCGACTGCGCCGAACCGGGAACATCGGGGACGAAATTTCGCTCGCCTCAAAATGTTGCTTCCCTTTCGAGCAGATTAAACCCATCCTGAGCTTCTTGTTTGCATAAAAATTCCAAGTCCGCCAGTCCTGCCCCGACCCGGGGGGGCGACCGGTCCGACCCGCCGCCGCCCAAAACATGACAGATGAATAATCAATTACTGGGTGGCATTTGCCGATTCCCATGGTAACCGTCGTGCTGGGACGGATGATTTTGAAAGCGGCTTTCATCGAATCAACTTCGTCTGCCCCGTCGGTAAAAGTCACAATCGTTTCTCAGCGGACGATGAGGCCTTTGCAGGACGTTCTCCTTGCAAACGATACATTTCGCGCAGTGTAACACCGCTTGCTGGAAACATCCTCTAGCGGCTGGATCGATGGGAGAAGTTTCAAAATCCCACCACGCTCACTCGATTGTCCCTGTTGCGAGTTTCTGCTTCATTTCCATTTTTTCCATCAAGACGTAAACATGTTCCGAGTAGGAATGATCCCATTTCAGCATTCCTGGTTTTTGCACAGAATGTCAATGTAACAGAAAAAAAACTTATTTATTAGAGACTTCCTTTCTAACCACTTCCCGTTTGGCTTTTACGTCCTACCTTTCTTCAGCCTAACCATCGCATTACCGGCAAATGAGCGTAAATTTTTATGAATGAAAATACGCAGCCTTCTGTCCCCTTTTTGCTCTCCTCCCCTCCCCGTCCGAATTGGCCGATGAGTTTGCCTGTTCTGGCCATAAAAAAGTATTTATATCCTTCCAGCCCATAGAGTGTATGTGTGTACTCCTTTATGTTTGTCCCTTCCCGTTTCGCCGGATGCGTAAATCCTGCCCACCCTTCACGCACCTGATGACTCAGCCCGAACCCGCGCCCATCGCGTAAAGGTGAACTGCCGTGGAAATGAGTTTCCTTCCCGAAGGTAAACAAAAAGGCGGCCGAACAAACAAAGTATCGCTTCTACCCTCATCGGTCAATGGGTAAGTGTAACCAGCTGAGCCCAACAAAAAAAAAGTTGGACCACTTTAGCTGACCGACATGTCCCGCACTTCCTACACAGCCGGGTGCGATGATGGATATGCTGTTTTCATGTTTTGCCGAGCATAATTTGCTTGCCTTCGTGCGTTCCCACCGGCTCTGCAGCATTTTTCCTTCCCTGACGCAACGATGACGTACGACGACGTCAGCAAACTGCACTCCCCGGGAGGGGAAGAGAACGTTTGACCATGAGAATTTTCCACACACACACATACACACACACAGGCACAGACACAGGCATATAATAACATTTTCCATTTTGGCCCAACTTCTTCTATTCGGGTGTTTGAGTTCTTTTTTTTTGCGTGTTTGGCACCGTCACCCAAAAGCTGAACAAACAGAGTTACGCGGAAAGTTAATGGCTTATTGTGTTTTTTTTGGAATTTCGCTCTGTTTTTTTATACTATCGCTCTATTTCTGCCTTTAGCATATTATAAATATTCACCCACGGAGGAAAACCACTCGTAGAGGAGGATCTTGAAACAGGGACAAAAACAAACGCAAATACAGTCCCATTTCAGATTGTCTTCGTGTTTGTATGTCACTGTGCCTGAAACAAACACACATACACACACTTACACACAAGACACGAAAAACTTTGTCGTCCCGCGGGTGTCTTTGGTGCGAAATTTGGCACGGAACGTGATAGACGCACGGCACGCCTCGAGACCTCGAGGGAAAAAATACAGTTTTACCAGCAAATATCTTCCCGAAGGTCACGTTGCAGTTGGGCTTGCTTGGAAGAAGTTATTGCATTCTCGTTCTTGCTCGCACGTAAAGTAAAATCACTTTCGGTGTCCGCAAGCAGGACTGATTGGTCGAATATTGTTTCGCACACAGCTGACATCATTTCGGCTCGCCTCGTCTCCATTTTATGTGATTCAATTTAACTTTTTCGCTGCAGCAAATTACACGTGCTTGGAGAAGACTTTTTTCTACTTTGTTCCTTCTTTTTCCCTGCTAAAGTCAACGCACATTTTAATGCACGACGCTTGGAATTTGATTACATCTCGAGCACAGGAGATGCAATAAAATGTACGGTTTCGAAACCGGCGCAAACATAAAACCATTCCACGCATACACATCGCATTCTACCCAAAACGACCAAAACGTTTTGCTACACTACAAAGTACGGCTTGCGCTATCTGCTGCTCCGTGCCCGTTGTACTTTATTAAATTACTTCCGCGCACTTTACAAACGCCCGTAAATCCGCATTCCATCATCTGTCGCAGAGCTTCCGAGCGTACATTAACCATCCCGCCACACAACCACTGTCCCGGTGTACCGGCCCTCTTCACAGCCTATCGTAACGAGCATTACATTGAATATTTACATTTCCTGGCGCTACATCTGCCCGACCGCTGACTGCATCGGTTCCAGCTTGATTTCTCCTGATTCCTATGCTACAGCATGTCACAGTTTTATTATGGTGCTGCCCCGTGCGCTGCTTTGCTGGTTGCTCTTCCTGCTGCGTGAGGGGTTTTATGTTGCACACCAGAAATCGTAAAACAAAACCAGCAACGCTCTTCCGGGCTGGCATTACGTACGGGTCTAACGGGCAGCAAACTAGTTTTCAATCTCCCAATAACGACGTTTCATTACTGACATCAAGTGTGCGTTTGTGTGTGTGTGTGTGACTTGGAATGAATGGACTCGTTAGCAAGTTGCTTTTATTTATCCGCTTTCCTGAAGACTCTTTGTTGTAATGTATCTATTCGTCAGCAATGTAACGAAAAATGAAGGAGTTTACCCAGAAAACTAACGGTTTGAATGGAACTGTAGCGTTTTTTCAAGAATATCTTTACGGTTAATGTTTGTAACCTCCTCCTTTGGCTTATTATTCCATCAGAGATCATCACGGTTTCACTGTGGTTTAAGATTCGAAAATTTATCCACTACAAGAACAAATCATAATGATTTAAGGTTTATTACTGTATAAACTGAACTATTCCCTATATCTTAATCGACAAGCTGAAATATAACGATTTGAAAACCGAATTCCTACCATTTATCCGCTTAGATTCATGTAATTTATCTAATACATAAACAGTTGATAAAGTAAATTCTTTATTCTTTATTTAACTCATGTTTCGGTTGAGCGGGTTTTTTTACGTGCAGCTTTGAACATTCCCAACCAAAGTACTTTACTGGGGCGTTTTACGATTCTAGACAGCTTTTTTATATGAAAGTGTCAAACTGAAATCATCACATTAGACACGTCAAATTAGCCTTTAGAATTCTGGCTTAAACTAGCGAAGCGGCCCATTGTCTAACGTTCCTATTATCTTATCGTCTAATGATTAAAATGGACTATTTTTACTCATTTTTGGACCATTTTGACCTCGGACATTTCCCATCAAATGCTCCCAACGACTTCAGAGTTTCCTGACCTGCGGGTCATATTACCCCTGGCCAAACGCCAGACGTAAGTCGGTCACATATCTCGCTATAATGATAATGAAACAATTTTACCCATCCTGCCTCCCCCGGAGAACAAATAAAACGTTCTCAACCAATTTAGACGGCACAAAGAACGAGCGTAAACACATTCTATTCCCGTTGGGACATAGCCTTTGCCATCGCTGTACGAACCTCTCCAGCCAGAAGATAATAAACAAAGATACGGCAAATGGATGCTCCCGTACGGGGAATCGTAAAAAAAAAAACCATCGTATCCACTAAACTACCACATATCCCTCGTGCTGCCCACAATCTCCCCGTTGGAATTATTACTCGGATCTCGGTTAATGACGGTGTTGAACTTGAAACACAACACCACAGCGGTCCTTCCAACCTCAAAACACCCCACACACACACATACACATCACACAATACTTACTTCTTTCAATCTTGGTCATGCTCATGCCCCGGCCACTCTTGCGCCACTGTCTGCACCAGCCCTTCGAGGTGAACAGCTTCAGCAGGCTGCCACTGTGCGGTGTCATCTCGCCGCCCCGCTCGATCTCGGACGACCGGCAGGAGGACGAGTCCTCGAAGCTGGAGCTACGCCGAGCCCGCTGAAAACAGCCACAGTTGCGAAGCATCTTCGTGACCTTCTGCTTCCCCAACCCGCTTCCTCTCGTGTGGAACGTGCTCTCTTGCTTGCTCGGGTGACTCGGGTTAATTTCTGCTCGACGCTTCGATTGTGTCTGGTTCCGCATTCACGCACTACCACCGTTGATGCCGCAGCCACTAGCACACCGTCATCGCACACACGCTGTTTGGTCGTTGTTTGATTACACGTTATCCGCTTGCACCTTCCACTAGCACTTTCGATCCTTGGTTCAACCCTTCGCTCGGTTGATGGTGGTTGATGAAAATTCAATTATCATTACTTGCGCTTCGTGTGCACTTTGTTGGCATTTTTTTTTTTGTTACACATTCACCACTACATACTAAACCTTCACTGTGCTTTAATTCACTTTAGAGGAGACACAAAAATATTAAAAAAATACGAACACTTCGTTGCTTCCTATCCTTTTTCAATTACATAAAGCGTTACAGCTGACAGCAAACTGACAGCATTTTGTCCCCTTGCTTTCTACCCTACAAAAAGGTCATTAAACACAAACCCCTCCCCCTACATCACGCCGTGCGTTACTTTGTAACACAAATTACACCTGCCTCTCTTCGGTAATAGGAATCAGATTTTGCGATGAACTTATGCTCCATCTCGAACGGTCTCTGTAGTGGGAAGCAGTGAACTTTTCTACCCACGCGCAAACACACACACACACTCACAAACACACAATGCCAGCTTGTCTTTGGAGATATTTTAATTAAGTTTACAAACCCCCTTGACTGTTACTGGGAAGGCGTTGTGCTCATTTCGATGTCCTTGCCAGCTGCAGACAGTAGAAGATACTCCCACTGTGCCATTTTCCGCTCTTCGAGCAAGAGTCTTCGAGAGTTTGCCTAACCGGCCAACTTTGATCTGAAACGAATCGAAAACACAACAAAGCGTTACTATTTAGAGATGCTAGACATTCAAGCTTTTGGGCGGACTATTGGAGGAAAAGAAACGTACTATAATCGAGAGAACAATTTTGACTCTAGGCTTATCCTAATCCCTAGTGATATGTGCTGATGCACGCCACACATTTCCTTGAATTCGTTTGCACGACTCCCCATGAACTCCGACATACCGCAGGCCCCAAACGCAGGCTAAAGGTTTCGTTCGCCGAACGTCAAGTCGGAATGTCTTTGCACGTCCTACGCTGTCACGTAGGGGAAAAAAGGTCCATCGTACCCAAACAAAACCCAAAAACAGGACTATCCAAAAAGGCTAAGCCTTTCGGTGGAATTCCTCTTCGGCTCTAAACCCGTCAGCGCCGCATTCAACGACATCCGTCTCACATGGCTGGACCAGCATGAAACGTCTTGCGAAAAATAAAAGAAAGCAGGAAACCAGGTCTGTTCCCGAAAAATTTATTCCTTTGTAATATGCACGATATTAAATTACCATTATTGAGGTCATTCGCCGTTGACAAACAAGCCGACGTCATGGATTCGCATAGTGAAAGAGGGTGGATGGTTGGGGAGTAGCACACACGATCGGAAAAGTGAAGCGAGAGCGCGAGGCAATCTATTCATGAATAGCCCGCACATCTCGTCTCGTAACCTTTTCATTCCGCTGTCGCCAAACCCGCCTCTGCAAATGCTTCGTCGATGGGGGCGCCCGCCGATGGACGATGAGCGCCGCAAAGCCTACGACGAAACGATGAAGCGGAACAACGGCTGTACCAACCGTTCAACCCCTTTTTGCACGGCCCAACGGGGAAAGAAATAGCAATCTCATATAGGTCGGAAAACCCGCCGGAACGTACGAAAGCCGGGCAGCACAGGGATTTCTGCAGAACTTTACGGCATGACCCATGAACGGCATGGTTCATGAATGGAAGCAGCCCGCACAACCACTACCCTCACACACACTCTCACACACACACACACACATAGGAAACACATGGGAAGCGATTTACATACCGTGAGCGGGTCCGCATTTGCAGCATTTTTCCTGCAGGCATTGCGACAAATCACGAATCACGAGCGTGAAAGGAAAGCGCAGAAACCTCAGAAAACCCCGCATACTCTTGCACACAAACACACACACACACACACATAGAAACACATGCATACACACACATGAGAAAAAGCGCAAAAGGGGAATGAAAGGCCCGGGTGGAGATGATTTATAGTGGTCCTGGCTGGGCGTGTGCGTGCCGTCGGTCCTGTTTTCCGGCTTTCTAGAGTGAAGATGTGTTTTTTCATCAAAAGACCGCCGCCTCGGCAGTTGTTGGTACGGTTGGTTAATAGGTTTTCGTGTACTAAAAAACATGTTTTAGTCTTTCGAGCCGGAGTGTACTTTTTACGCTGCTTACGAGCTGCCATCACAATGAGAGTGCAGTTTCGCGCTCAATGAAAGCTTGTTTGTGGGAATTAGAAAAAAAAAACATCTTGTTTGGTAGTTCTTTCAGGGAGGGAAGTTCTAATCATCATAAAAAAAGAAAGCTTAAAAATACAAACCATCCTGTCCTGTTCTGTTCTACTACATTCTCTTTGCTACCAATTAAAATACAGTCGAGCACCGTTTATCCGGGTACCTTTTATCCGGCTGTCCGTTTATCCGTGCTATTGAAGAATGACAGGTCAATACAAAGGTGACATTGCGTTTTGAGGAGGATATTTGAAAAAAAAAAACGGTTATCAGAGCACATTGGCATTACAAAAACACACTAATTCATGGGAAATTTCAAATATTCCCATTGTAAAAACATAAAGCTAATAAGAACTGGGTATTATTTTATCAAAACACAAGATAAATTTAAGAAAAATCAAGAATTTGTGATTAAATATATTATTTGACTCATTATCCGTGTTATTCGCATATCCGGGCAAGGTCGAGTCCCGATGAGCCCGGATAAGCGGCGCTCCACTGTAATGTTAAAAGCGCTTAGCATTTCATTACTGGCCTACTGGCTGCACTTGCTTTAAAATTAAATGAAACTGTAACCTCAGCTGCACTCTTCATGGCAGCATACTGTGAAAGGATATTAAATTACCCCATACATAGCTCAGTAAGTGATGAACTGAGTTCATTACGAATCAACAACACATGGGTGCCAGATTTAATTGATATAATTAAATGGCTTACTTAATCAGCGTGCTACACCACAATAAACTAATTTCGAACAAAACAGAACTACCCATGTGCCCACTGCACTTGTGCCTCTAATCATTTAATTAACACTCGCACCCCAAAACAGCGAACCGACCAGAAGCTGAAATTGGATGACACCATCACGCGTCGCATTGCACAATCGCGAACATTTCACTCGCACGAATAATTTAATTAAAAAACATTCACCGAAAAGGTTATGCGGAACGTGACGGTGACATTTTGCATATCGCACCTGCGACCTGGCATGAAACACGCATTCACCACATAACCCCTACGGCTACGGCTGCTGAGGGATGTAAAATTTTATTGTGTTTTGTAAGCCAGCCCAAGAACAAAAAGGGGCAGGCTACGTTTCGGGATCTTCCCTTAAATTCAGCACCACTACCACCGTCATCATAATGAAAACGCTCGCAGTCTAATCATGAAACAGGTGGTCACAGTCATCATACCGTAGTAAGGGGGCTGTGAAAACAGACACACACACACCATCACTTCTACTACTGTGTCATGAACGGTCAACGGCACGAACACGATGTGCGCTTCACCCGACCAGACGACCGTTCAGACGCGTCCATCTGACAAGTGTGCGCTCGCGTCGCGATTGACTGCACATTTTGCACCTTTGGCGATCGGCCAACCGTGCATTTGGCTGCACACCTTACCGCACGGACACAATTTTTCACACCCTTGGACACTCTTGGCAAAACGGTCCCGTTTCTAATCATGGTGAATTAAAACGCTCGTCCACTTTGCCAACAGCGTGACGTACCGGGCGTCTCCATTAGATAACCACGAGGCGTGTGGGGATGAAAAAATGGATCTATTAAAGGTGATGATGCCTTTTAAAGCATCAATGAGATAGTTTAAAAATTTACTTTTACTTCTATAGAGTATTTATTGTCATTTAACTTTGAATAAATACAAAACTAATGTAAAAATATCCCTAATTTATATACAATTACACTTTACTTTAAAGCGCAAGCTGACATCCTATTTCCAAGCGTAAAATAAATTCATACCAACCAACCGTTCAAAACCTCATCAGTGTGCAAAACGGTGTCGTTTCGCCGTATTGCCGCCGGCAGCTTACCGAGACGACCCTTAAACGGTGGTGGACTTTTACTTTACTTCTAAATTTACTGCACCTATAAATAGGGGGGCCATAATTTTCGGACAAATTGAACTTGAACGCGGAGGTGTTGCGTTACGTAGGGAAAGGAAAGTAAAGGGAAACAAAGATTTGTACATGTGTTTGTGTTTTGTGCTGTGTGTGTGTGTGCCCACGGTTGCACCAATCGCAATACGGCAATATTGAAACGTACGTTTGCTTACGTTTTCTTGACTCTCACACATTTCTCGCAGCTCTGTTCGTAGCGCAATCTACAACTCGAGTGGATTGTTTACTGACTATCCTCATCCCTTTCCTTTCTTCTCCGTTTTATTTTCAACCGTAACCGGATTTCCATGATCAAGCATGTAAACGGGGTTTCCTTTCAGCTTCACAATTGAGCGAGCAACGAGCAGTGTAAACACTTTTCCACCTCCTTCACCATCGTACACACGTAACGAAACACCTCGGACCCCGGGTTCGCCTTTCACAATGCCGGGACTGTCCTTTGCACGCGAACCTGAATGAGCGCGTACGTGTTCTGTACGTGTCTTTTTTTGGGGGAGGCGGGGATTGGGGTGTGCAATTTACACCCCCACGTTAAACGTGAAACAACAAAACACCTAAACGGGGCTGTACGGGCGGACGATCGTAGCGGCAGCGTCGTTTAGCAGCGGTTGAAGAACTGTTGCAATTATAGTTGTACGAAACGTTGCAACTGCAATCTTGCAATTCACAACAAGCAGTGGTGGACGTTTGTGCAATAATAAAAAGAAGTAACCACCACTTTAGCTGCGTATGCCACCAAGCGGAAAGTCGTCCACGGTTACGCTTAAAACATCAGTTGCACTTCAAAGCAGCAATGGCAGTCGTTCGCCGTCGGAATGCAGTTTTTGTCTTTGAAGTGTCATAGTCATAGTGAGTGAAATACGAAACGCAAAATGCTGAGTGAAAGCAGCTGATGAATTTGTTTTAAATTATATCGGAGCAGGTCTGGAATTTTAAATGAAAATTTAAAGCTAGTATTAAACTGTTGAATTAATGTTGCCACCGTTTAGCGAGCGTTGTAATAGCTATAACTAAACAATTTGTGTTTTCTAACAATTTTATTATTCATACAGTCATAAACAAACAAAATGTAAATAAATTGTAGGATTGCCTAAAGATTATTTCACAGTTAAATAATTATCCTTGACATTAATTTCTGATAATAAAAATGATAAGAATAAGAAAAACTGAAAAAATTATCAAAAATCTGCCATACTGATCTATCATTAAACCATAAAACTATCATTAAACCATAATTAGAATTCTAAAAAAATAAATAACAATTTCTTCTTCTTCTTCTTCTTCTTCTTTATGGCACAACAACCGCTGTTGGTCAAGGCCTGCCTGTAACCCGCTAGTGAAGTGAGCTTGGCTTTCAGTGACTTATTATTACCATAGCAGGATAGTCAGTACGTATGGGGGCACGGTCTATTCGGGGCTTGAACCTATCACGGGCATGTTGTTACGTCGTACGAGTGGACGACTGTACCATCAGACCAAAACAATTAAAATAACAATTTAAAACATGTAAAAAATAAAGAAATAGAAACTGATAAGCACCAGCTAGCATTAACTAAAGTTTGGAACAGCTAAAGAGCTATAACCTTTACTATGTGTGACCTATCTATATAATAATTCCATAAAATCACATGTTTTAGGCATTCCAATAATTCAATTTCCCTTAGTCAATTCAGTTATTGTATGCTAACGTTAAAGTTATGCCTTGAATATATGGAATATATTGAATATGAAATATTTTTAATAAATCCATTTTTTACATGCTGTAATACTTTGTCCACATTTTGCCATGCTGGTTCAATAGTTTACAATTGGAAATTTTATACTTTTACTGTAATTTCCGGCACAGCAAAGCACGTGCTCTTTATCACTTTTGTGATTAAAAACAAATAACCGTTGCATTCCATCTTGCAGCACGAAATGCATTCTTCATCTCGTATACTTTTCCAGTGTGTTAGATACAAACATTCGATGTTGCTTTCACCGATTCAACGTCCATTCAAGAGCCCACCAACTGGGAACTGAATCCCAAGAAGGAAAACAAATAACTTCCACCCACCGGAAAGCACACAGCAGTCAGTATACATTCTTTCGTGCCTCATAATCCTCAGCTTACGTCGGTTTTTTTTTTTTTTAGTTTTTTTCTTGCTTCATCGAAACTAATCCACAGCAAATCTTTGACCCAGCCGCTGTCACGTTGCCTCTTCTGCCTTTCCCCTACCTTACACCGCGCACAAAGGAAAATCTTCCACACCCAATTACATCGAGTGGCCCATTCCGTGTCTCCTTCTCTGATACTGGTCGGTCATCATATGGTCGGTCGGTGCCTATTTTACCACTCAATCAACAATTTTTCATTTCATTGAACTTCGATAAGCGATTCAAGGAATTTATTTCTCCCAGCTACTTCTTTTACTTCGGGATTGCTCTCTTATATGTGTGTGAGTGCTCCATATGCGTTGCTGTGAAATTCGGTGCGTCCAGTCGGGCATCGAACGGGCTCAAATTTTCAACGCTCGATTTACACCGAAACCGAGCATTCTCGGAAGCAGGAATTTAAACACTCACTCACTTCCTCCATTTTGAAACCGTTCGAAGTAAAAGAAAAGAATGAGAGAACGAGTGAGAGAGAGAGAAGGAGAGAGATAAAAAGGGATGCATCCAAACCATCCGTTGCCAATTTTTCGTAAGAATACGGAAAAATACGATCAACGGACGATGGGATGGCTGTCTGTTAAGCCTTCGATAAGATGAGAGAAAATCCTCTACGGTAGAGGGGAGGAACCAAATCCTGAATCCAACGGAAGCAATGGGGAAGAAAGTTGATTTAAACGACCGTAGCAGTTATTCCTTCTAATCGAAACTTCTACATTTAAGCCCGCACATTTGAGACGCAAATAAACTCAACTAGAAGCTGGGAAGCAACCATGACTGAAGGTGACATTTTCCATCACTCATAACACCTTCCATCTGATGCACTGATGGAACCATTTCCCATCGACAAAGGTGCGTCAGATTACCCGGTTTTGGAATGGATAATCTTACCTTGTACATGGGGCTTTAGGGTTCATAATCCGGTGAAAATCTAAGAATATCTGAGCGCACAAGATCATTGACCACATTTTCTACCGGGCTGCTAGCGTGTGAAACTGACATGGCAATAAATTAGTGACGGTTTTAAGGGCGGAGAATGAAAAAATTGAGATTTATATATTTGGGGCATCAAATATATTTGGGATTAGTGAAGTAAGATTCATTCCCTCATCATCCTTTTTGTTACCTCTAATCTTAATACATATGACATAAAATCAGTTTATACACAAGAGTACGAGTAAGTAAGAGGCTGCTACAGAGCAATTATAGGATTTTCGTCAACTTCAATGAATATTATATGCACAACATTTACAGTCAACATTTACAATAAAAATCATAATTACTTGAATTTGCTCAATATTCTACTTTATTTTTTGGAATAGAAAATAACTGCAACTGGGTCCTTTCACGATACTAGCCAGCTTTTTTGTTTTGAGTTTGACTGTTGGTGGCTAGATGTCAACACTTCCTACAAAACCACACAAAAAACTAGCCTGCGATTTTCAGTCTCAAAGCTAGAATTACATTCGAGTACCTGCTCGAAAAAATGGCAAAACAAGGTCGGATTTTTCATTCATCTCAAGATGCATTAAAGATATCAAAGGGAGGAATCTCGAATCAAAGGAGGTTTCATAGCCTTACGGGTAAAGGTTTTTGCTTAAAAAGGCTTTCTGGTAACTCCACGAATACACAAAACACTCTTAAAATCTTCATTAAAGAGTAGAAGCGTTAAAAATCTACCTGCTAAATACATACACCTTGGTATAAGTCCACCTGTCTGTTACACCCACTTTGATAGCTGCTCGAAAACTGCTACACAATGCTGACGGGTTGAAATTTCAGTGTACGATCTTAAAAGGGAAAGGGGCCCACTAATAGAATCTAATTGATAACGTACTGATCCCAGCATAAGCTTCAAATGGTTTTATTGACGACAGATGACATCATTCAATACCTTAATGTCTCTCTTTTTTAAATCAAAATATACGACGCGGCCACATCGAAAACATGTTTATCACACAATCAAATAGCACACTATTGCTGAGTGATATGGTCCAGATGCGATACAATCATCTTGTGACCTTGTAGGAGCTATCGCTACAACATTAAACGCATAATAAGACTGAGATCTCACGTAATGCTAATCAACAAATCAAAATGATGCATCGTGCAATTGTTTCCATTACCCTTCATTGCCAATATTGAATTACCAGCAAATGTTATACGGTGAACCCTTGCTGTACTTACAAACTACCTCCTCAAAACCATTCTGTCGAACCATCAGATTGGTCGGCGTATACAGTCAATAAATCTGCTCCAATCTGCACCAGCACCAGCGACAATTGAACCGCGTCCAACTAAAGTGCATGCGAAGCCACAAACAAAGCAAAACACGCCACAACAAATTGATTTAATCTGACGCTTTAATTGAATCAATAAAACCCACTCGTGGCCAGTGGCGAGTTGTTTACCCCCTACTGTACCAAACACACAAACCTGTCGTAGCGCCGTATGCTGGGCCGTTAATGTCATTGTTTCAATCCCTGACTAGGCTTTATGCACCCAGCTAAAGGTACAAGCGGTACAGCACTCCCACCGGGAATGGGAGTCAATTTTTAAACCCTAGCTGCTTCCCTATAGTTGTTTGTTAAGCGACCCTAAAACAGTGGTGCGCACACTCGGTAACATCAATCCATTTCGGTTGCTTATTGTGAAAGGGCGCTCTAAAAGAGCGCCCCAGTATGTTGACACGTGACGACAATTTTCAACTCCCAGGCGCTCGCACGCAAAGCCCGGTGCGCGCAAACCCGACGAAAGATTGATGATGTCGCCGTCACGCCGCAGCATCTAATCCAGCGCAAAAGGTGGAAAGTAATTTATCTCCATTCGGCGTTGGGACACATTACATCATACCAAGGGAGGGAAGGGAATAGCCAAAATAACAGAACCACCCGAACAACAATCCTTTGCCATCCAATTTCCATTTCGAGATTATGTACGGTGCCACTTTTCATGCTCTCGTGTGTTCCAAATATTGGCATCCAATTATGATGTTGCTAGTTGCTACCCTTATTTTGCACTTTGTTCCACGAGTTCTGCATAACGAAGCACTTTGCGCTGCAGACAATTGTAGTCTGAAGAATCCAAATCCAATTCTTTTTTTTTGCCTCCGCCATCCCGCACGCTCGCTATAGAACGCTGGCCAGAACTCGGGAAAGACTAATTCCGACCTGACCGAATTTCCGACTCGCAGCGAGACGCTTTTTTGTACATGTGTTTTATTCCCAAACCGGCCCCATCTCACTCAACGGGACCCGACGGTCCGGTCTGCGTTCTGGTCTGCGCTGGTAGACAATACCCCATCCCCTCACCAGGGAGCGTCGTCGCTCCACTGACCCAGAAAACATTTGCATTTTGGCTCTGCTTTACGATTTACGGTTTATTGGCCCAATCAGCAGATCAGCATTTATCGGGATGGCCCCGCACCGTGGCGACCGAGAGACAGCGAAGATGCCAAGATGTCCGCTTAATGTTTTATTGCAATTGCTGAGAGTTATGCCGGCCACCAGAGCGGACCGACAATAAGTGTGCCGCTGTGGATGGACGAGCCGACACCGGCAAATCGGGTCGATCGATCAATCGGATTGGATTTGACGGATGAGTGCTGACTGATTTTGCTACCGAAAAGGGAGGAGGAAAGGCAAATAAAATGCGCATGATTTAATCGTTTGTTTAATGCAAATGTGTGTTGATTTTTCTTTTTCCTCCGTACAGCTCTTACTGCGCGCAAAAGCGTGTAATAATTCATTCCCCGAATGGTATACCTCCATCCTCGATCGCTCTTCCGATGATCAATATCATTTTTCATCGGTTAGCAGTGCTGGTTCTGGTTCGTATCGGTGGGTCAGCAAATAATTCGCAGAATTAAAACCGCACTTCCCAGTAAATCGATTTCCCATTTTCCCATTTTGCACCGTAGGTGTGCTGTTTTTTTTTGTGAAACCGGAGAAGAACATCGAAAGATCGCACTCGAAAATTAATGTCCCACACTTTCCACCATCAACATCAGCACCGAAGCAATAAGTACCGTTTCGTTCTGTGTAATAATGCTATCCAATTTCTTTTATTTTTGTGGCTATCATAAAAGCGAGAAAACAATTTTTCTCCTTCCACCCACAACAGTTGATTGATTTTTCTTCGGAATAAAGCGTTTACCGCAATCGAGCACGGAATGCAATGGTACGGGGATGCGATTGGGATCTACAGTTTCACACGTTTGAAATGTTTACCATTCCACGGTGGGTGATTCATCGACACACGATCAAGTTGTGCGTGCAGCACTTGCACTAATGAAAGAATAACTTTCATTTCGCTTACCTCTCTATTACTCTATTACTCTCTCTCCCTTTCTCCTTGTAGAATGCGTTCGTCTTCAACACACAGGTTTAATTTCATTTTTGACTTGCGAGAAAAACTTAATGCCGCCACAGCAATCGTAGCAGGCGAAAGCAAGCAAGCATGCTTCCACCAAGCACTTAACCTCGCTTACTGTGATGCATCTGATTTCTTTCTCTCTCGTTTTTACGCTCCATTACTTCCTGCAGCCAAACCACATCACTTCCGGAAGAAAGTAAACAAACACTTGTGAAATACGATGCCGAATTCTGTTTCTTTGCTTCTTACCACTCCCTTCACTCCCTGACTGCGCTGTACTTCAGAGTTCACTCAAACAACTCAGGAAAAGAATCGTTTCGTTTTCGGTAAAACAGCTCATCATCTGACCGACGGTAAGTAACATTTTCCTTCCATTTATTTGTTGGCCACTTTGTAACGCACCATTTTGATTGAGAGGCAAAGCAAAAAAAAACAATAAAATAAAGACAAGCACTAAAACCAGAAGAAACCGTTTGCTTTTCGGCTGTGAGAATATTTCTGGAAATAGCGAAGCGGAGAGTGTCGCCGTGCTTCGCCCGCACGCACACGCGGCAAGTGGGCGACGCATAAACCTACTTTGCTTACCTTGCCAACACCGGGCGAGATGAGCATTTCTCGTCCCTCGCATTTTTATCGACCCTTTTTTTGCTGGCGTGATGTGAAAGACAGTTGTTGGCAGTTCGGCATGCGTCCGTCCGGAATGATTCACGGACTGTTTCTATTTTTTTTTTTTTGCAACAAAAAATCAAGATTGATTCAATTTTGGTTGACATTGTCAATGTGGATTCATTCACTTGAGACACGGCGGACCCGGTCCTCGGGTCGGTATCGCGCTACAATACTGCTTTGCAAATAATTGCCTCTTAATCTCCCGGCGGAGATACTGTCCGCTTCGGTTCACAGCATCCCCAGCACGAAAGTGTCATCTTCGCACGTGACTAGCATATCTCTGTCGGGCTGTGAACGTGGTTCACACTCACTGGATGACGGTGGTGGTATCGTGCTGTGTGTTCGGGTTTTAATGCAACGACACACCAGCACCCAGATCGGTTTTGATATCCTAAGGCGGATTCTTATCAGAACGATAACCGAAACCCGTAAGCCGTTGATGGTGCGCCTTTAATAAACAACGCGCACCAGCGTGTTATCTTACCGGAGTTGAATGTGAAAACGTGTAACGATCTATTTTGTTTATTGTCTGAGACTGTGGGATTCGGATACAGAATCCCGCGTTTGAGTCGGGTTGCTTTTGGAAGATAATTTATTCCTGATCAGATTGCAAACATGATGTTGCTAGCAATACGACAAAAAAGAGGCCTTGTTAGTAAATACAACTAAATTATATTGTAGCTTTGTTTTGCGTATTTTGTACACTATTTTCAGTTGATATAGATGGAGTTCAAATAATTTATAATTTATTGTACTTTATATAAAACACTAACTGTTTCATATGAAGTATTTCATCATATCTGCCATGCAAAACACACAAATCTCAATAAATACTGGATGGGCTTTTTCAAAATGGAACAGACCTGGCTTACCAAACGTTCAAGCATTTATTAGAAATAAAAAAAGAAGATACACATTCTATTGAACAGACAGGGACACAGTCAGACTGGTCATATACCACTAAAATTATTGGAATTATTTTTATGAATTCATTAATGTTATTAAAATTCTATAATAAACCAGTGTAAGTATAGTAGTGTCCAAAAACAGTATACTTAATAATTAAAATGATTAGAACAAATTTCAACATCTGAAACTTGATTCACCGAACTAACAAATGTGAAATAAAAGCATTAAACAATTAACATTATTCACTCTCAGCCATAAAAGGCGTGCTTTAAAGCAATTTAACTGCTGTTTTAACAGCAAAATCTTACACCTCTACCATGTCACGATTTGCGACAAATTCTACATCCAAGAACAAAACCACTTTCAGTGCTCGATAAAAGTAAACATTTTAAACCGCCAAACCATGAAGAATTCCCCCGTGTAGTGCCGCCGCAAACTCAATTGCATCTCATTTCCTGCCCACCGTTGCCCTTCCGTTGCTTGAGGCGTTATGAACGGTTCGAGCATTCCTGCACGACCAGTCCCTCGGGGCAGCCGAGAAATCAAGAGATCAAGAACGACACCACGTAACGTAGCAGGATACGCTGCTCGAGCACGACCAAGAAGGATGCTTCCTTTTTGCAAATTGTGACGTCAGACGAAAATTGGTTACTTCCCACCGGCGAAAAGCAACGCATTGGATCGCGTAAACGTAAACGCTGGAGTAGCGAAAATATAGCTGCGCGTCTACGTCCTGTTTTACGATATTTTTAGGAGTTTCCCCACACGTACAATACATCATTCTGCAGCACGTCATTGTACAATAGCATGTGATTGCGAGCTTACAAAATTCATGAGTATCAATCTTAAAATGGATTTTTACGCTTTTCTGATGGATCATTTACGCGATTGCTGATATCATATGTAAAAGTAAATTACCCATTAATTATTTTTTTTATTTTTTTTTTAATTTACTAGAATTACTAAAATAATCAAAATCAGTAGAAGTAATATAATATTATTTAAATTTTGTTGGACTATTAATTGTTATTTCAAGATTTTTTATTACAAAATTATCCCTTATTCATCTGGCTCATCACATGTTTCACACGTTTCTGACTCTTTACTACACCGACTCCCATATGTGCCATTAGTCTTCAAATGGAAAATTAAAATATAAACCACAAAGCATAAATCCTAACGCTAACCTTCATAATACAGAAATCCACAAATCTTTAATAACCAATATAAATTTTCACCGAACCACACTTTTTAATTAAAATTCACAACCCATAAAAACCAACAAAAACCCAAACTTACCATCAACTAATGCGTTCCACACTATGAAAATCTCCCTCGTGTGTGGGTTTGACGGACCTTTTCCCTTTGTTTATATGTTGCCGGAAAAGCTTCCCAATATTCTGTTCCTGCTTATCTACCGAACCGTTCTTAAACCTTTTCAAAAATCCCCCTCGGACTCGGAAGCTCACGAAGAGCTTAAAACCCGGAACCATTCGATGCCCATTCTACACGTCAGTCACAACCACAACACATTCAAACCATTTGCCAGCGCACGAGCACACGTTGGAGGATTAACTTTTCTTTGCCGAGTTGTAAGGCAACATTTTAAACCACGCAATAATCTCTAGCACATCGCACAACAGAACAGAATAGAGAATAAAACTAAACGAAAGCAAAACTTTCATCCAATAAAATCGATTTTTGTTTCAAACATGTAATTTACTGTGAAACACTGCTCCACAGAGCCCCACACACACATAAACACACACACACGGGATAAGAGATTTACACTTTGGCCAGGGGCCTGCGGCAGCTACAGCCGCAAACGGTTCATCCCTTCGCTTAGTCATTTTCAACTTCCCATTGATCACGTGCCGGACAAAAACAAGTGAATAAAAAATCACATTCAATTCCAAACACGCCGCTCCCCACCGGAATGGAATTGAGTTTCACCTTTACATACTGACAATATTTGTCCGACCGCTGTTCGTGACACCTGTTTCCCATCTGTAAGCCCGCCAGCACATTCTAGCGCACCGGCACACTTGGCACACCGCTTGCTTCTTCGCCACCACCAGTGGGTTTATATATAAACCCGTGCGAGGGCACTTCATCAAAACTGCTGTTCTATAATTCAAACGCTTCCAAACCTTGGCACCACTAGCACACACGCGCTTTGCTCATCCAACGGGCGCACACAGTCACAGTAGAGCGGGTTGCATCCGCGTGCGTACCCGACGACCAACCGTATCCAACTGGCGGGCAAAGCGAACCGATGTCTTCCGAATCGACCGTTTCGCATCCCATCCCAGAGGCAGATGAACCGTCTCCCGGTTGTGCGCTTGGCGGCTCACAGCTCTACCAACGGTATGTGTGTGTGTATGTGAACGGACGAGTTGCCGCTTGCTTTTCGCCGCAAATGCAATACCGCCGCGTGTGGTGGTTTCGCGCGCGCACCCGAAGACACAGGCTGACGATAGTCAAAACAAATATCATATGGGACGCGCCGACGCAACCGGAGCGGGGCATCCACAACAGCTGGCCGTGTGCACCCGGAAGGCACAGGCGGCACGACGTTGGGGCGAAATTTCGCCCCATAATCTATACGCTCTCAGCGCCTACTAACGTTCGCTCTCTCCACGGTCACTCTCGCCCGTGGTAAAGCCGGCGACAGACGGACGCCGAAGACGGTTGCTCGAGAGCGCGCGTAAACTGAACGCTCTTT
This sequence comes from Anopheles quadriannulatus, assembly GCA_000349065.1. Classification (NCBI taxonomy): domain Eukaryota; kingdom Metazoa; phylum Arthropoda; class Insecta; order Diptera; family Culicidae; genus Anopheles; species Anopheles quadriannulatus. The sequence goes on from KB665988.1 coordinate 237,920, forward strand.
TAAAACGTGCGGGAGGGAAATGAAACGCATTTTCCAAACGTACTGGTAAGTGTTGATTTGAATCGGAGGAGAAGAATCGTATCTTCAAGCTGCTGTATAATACGCCACAACGCTGTGTCGAGGGGCGGTAACGTTCTCGGGCTGTTGTTGTTTGTGGATGCTGAAGGTTGTTTACGTTTCGGGGCAGTGTTAGCATTTTGATGCATATCGTAAGTGACGGAATGCATTTATAAACTAGTTTCGATTGGCTTCTTTGCCTGACCTACGCGCTGTTCCCACGCAAAAATGTAATAAATGCTCTTCATCGTACACTAGTGTTACTCTAATTATAAATTAACTAGTCTGTTACTAGAAGAATGATAAAGATTGATGTAAGTCTTACAGAATATATTTAAAACGAGATTTTTAATTATTTAGATAGACAAGATCCATGACGAGATTAGGAATAATGATACAACGTTGTCTTATATTAGTTCTCTAATGAAATACATGGATACTACTTTCTTGTTGTAGAGCAAGCGTCCCCTAACTGCGGCCTGCAAGAGCCTGTAAAATGATTTCGTTGCTCGCGATGATTTTGTAAAACTTAAAGAATGACTTTCTCATTGTTTTGAGTACTTTAATCCGATTTTTATTATTTAATTTTTATTATGTTTACCAACCACCTTAATAAAGCATCAAAATGGACCTCAACAAAGTTATAAGCGAAGCAAAGCATATCCTCGAACGAGACTCGTAACAGACGTCCACTTATGCGACACAGGAAAAGTATCGTATTACCAGTGGACACTGAACGTGATATGAACCAATCCAACAACATCGGTACAACAAAATCCCATTACGAATGCAGCAGGTGAATCAGGAGGTCTCACCTACTACGCGACTCTTCAAACTTCTGAGTTTCAGGTGCTTTCGAGAGCAATCAAAAGAGAGAATGCAACTGTGTGTTTGAGTGGCGCAGAGTGACTCAACAGCAGTAGAGGTTCACAGCATGTTCGAAGGATCGTAGGATCGAAGGGTTTAGCAGGATGCAGCCAACTTTGCATGCGGGAAACTGTGTAACAGTAACAGAGTAAAAGAAGAAAAAGGCATAGATACCGGTACAACATTCGGAATTGACTACATGCACATATGAAGGACAGGAGCCAATCAAGAAAGTCGTCCGACATACATATACAGAAATATGAACCAACTATCAACATTATTGACAGGTACGTGCTATTCACTGATTGTATTATTCCTTGTACATTTCTGCAAAAAACGTTCGATATTCTTAAACAACATTCTTTTTAATGCGCAAAAAATATTTCATATTTTTATAGTTTTGTTTTTTTTTAAACGTTCGACGAAATACAATAACCTAATCTCGAAGAAAGAAAAGGTTAATAGAGATAATAGATAATAGATAGCCACTCAGCACATGGTTTCAATGATCATCAATCCATTTTCTAAGAAATTCGAAAAAAGAAAATATATTCTAGAGAATTTCGATGATTTTGGTATCTCTGATATAACGTAAATATTGATGAAATTTAATGGAAATGAATTGATGATACACGAAGACAATATATCCTGTTATTTTAAATAACTTCAATAAGTGACTTTAACTTCTTCAAGTTCTACTTCTAGTAAAGTACTAACAGTATTGTATAAAATAATAATTTATTATTTAAAATACTATATAATTATTTACAATAATTTAAAAAAAACTATATTGATCCATATCTTCTATTATTTTAAGAGTACTTAAACACTTTAACTGAACAGAAATGCTTCAAAAAGACAACCCCCAATAGAACGTTCACCTGCCCAGGTGTACCTTGTTAAGTTTGATCTTCTTCCCACCGAAATACTTCACGTCTTCCCTGTTTGTCTTGTCAGTGCAAAGAAGCGAAAGCACCAACTGTCCAACTGGCCCCCCAAACAAAGCAAGATAATCGACGTACTCGTGTCAAGACACCGTTGCGTGCGCTTACTAAAACTACTATATTTCGCTAGCGCTGCCTACCGCGAAACGTCTTCCCGTCCCTTGTACCCTCTACCGCACCTCACAGCACCAGTAGGGGCCAGCAGTCTTCCTGACGCCATCACCGCTGGATCGAAACTCGGTCGTTCGCTTGAGGAACGCTGGAAGATAAATTGTTTACTTAACCGAAGCTCCTCGGTTGCATTCATCTTCTCACCCTCCGCGACCACCACCGCGGAGAGCCGTGGTTGTGGCAAAGTCTACTCAAACATCAGACCCCCCAACCCCTCCCCTTCCAGTTCGACCGGCTGTTGTGTTTGCCATTTCAACTCGCTGTTCCACGCTGGTTTTGGTACGGTACGGTAAAGGAGCAAAACCTAGTCCCGGCTACGCTGACGATTCGCTTTTTTATGTGTGTGTGTGTGTGTGTGTGTATTATGGCAAACTCCCAAGCGCAAACACCATCCAGAAGGGGGAAGGTGGGCTTTCTTACTCGGCCGAACGTCCCGCTTCTCTGTACGTTGTTCCCGCTACGGATCAGCTCGAGTACGATGTTTGCACCCGACAGTGACAGCCTTGGCGTGGCTAATCCGTGTGGCGACAGTGCAAACGTCACCTGTACCTGTACTACCGACAGCCGAAGCATGAAGGTGTGTTCCTTCCAACTGGAACTGATCCCGAAGGTTGGTCCGCCTGAATGGTGGATATGCGATACACGTCGGGGTCTTACTGATGGTCCTTTTATGTCTTTGTTTCTGTGTGCTTTTGTGGTTAGTGCGTCCTGTTTGAGCTGGATTTATGCAAAGAGGTTCGTTATATCAATCCGTGTCATCATTTTCTGCTTCCACAAGAACGTCCTTAGTGTGCTCATCTAGAACATTCGGTGTTTCGAGTGTTAATTGTGATTAATCTATCAAACGTCACGTCGGCATTACTGTGTAGGAAGAAAATGAAAATAGCTCTTCACTAGGTACTCAACAAAAAAACGCACAAAGCACCTATCCCTGTTCTAAGCAACGATCTAATAAACTCCTCAATAAAGTTGATTGATTTCGAACAATGGGCAAGATTGCAGCGTGTATGCCACGAAGAGCGTGCTTCGGTGAGCATAATCTTTCACAAAGAATTCCAATAAAACAACATAAAGAGCGTTAGCTAAGCAGGGGCGGCAATCATGCTATCTCGTGCACATCCAATCATACACATCGCACAATCGATCAAAGGCACAACGCACAGTACCACCGGCCACGTAGTAGTACACTCTTCACATTGCCCCGTGCTCTTCATTCATTTATCATCGCCCCAAAGGAACTCATTGCCCCTTCTTATTCCTTCCTTTCATTCCATCCCCCATCCCACGCAAGAACACACAACAGAACGGACAAAAGGTCAGCCACGGGAGATAACGAAAACGCAACACAGAGCCAGAGGAATGGATGGAAGATTAATTTTCCACCCACTGCATCGCATTTTTGCAGGAAGTGGTTTGCTGCCGTACATATATAGAAGCTTTGCAAGTCAGCTTAAAAAAAACAAACGGCTCCTGCGATACGTTTGAGTGAGTGAGTGTTGCAGGAGTGCAAAAATTGAATAAACCACTTCCGGGCGTAAGCTGAGCGCTTAGCAGCGCGTTACCCAAGTACGCACTGCCAAAGCATTTGTCAACGTCAAGCATTTTGAGGTGCCCGATATGCACCCGACCTTTTGGTACCCATCTTTGAGTCCCTGGAAAATCCAAAATCGATTCAGAGGAGCGATCTCTACCCTGCCTGGCCGTGACCTTACCCATTTACGTCGTGTTTTTGCGGTGACAAAACGAAGCCTTGCGAAACTCTCTATAATTATCACCAGGTTTGTGGTGTGAGATTCATATCGTGAACTTTCAGCTTGGCTGGCATTTCCACACTTCTCTCCAGTGCGGCACTCCAAATGCCAACGTTCGACGGGGGCTGAGGAGGACAAGTTCTAGTGCGCCCGGAAGCAAAACACTAGATGTTTTGTTCATTGCCCTTTTGCTATCTCACGGGATTAGCTTTTATGCACGCGTTACTTGAATCTCACCCGAATGCTCCGACACTCTTAACGGTCGAAGCACTTTGGAAGTTATCTCAATTTGTCACGTTATCGTGCTCCATTGTTTGCTGACTATATTCCCGGTCTGGTGGAGCACCCGGAATAAGCGGGGGCGAAAAAGTTACTCCTAAAAGAATTCTATCAATTCTACACAATCCATGAACTGATGAACATCTCCAATCGATTGCACAGTAATGAACTTGAAGTACAACTGTTGACAACAGTAAACTTGAACCACCTTCAACTGTCACACCCTGATCGTGATATAGCGAGCAAGCGAGACAAGGCCATCCAATTCCAATTCAAACCAGTTTAAGCTCTCCGGGGCTGTGTGTGTGTGCCAGACCCCTTTTCGAAAAACGGGAGGAGACCACTTTAAAGTACAGCTGTTATTGTACCGAGGGCACTTGAGTAATCGCTTCGCTGACTAACGCACCTCGACCTCCGGAGCACACGGGCACACTTACCTACATGACGGAATTGAGGTTAGGTGGTGCCAATCCCAACGACTACTAGGCGAGTTAGGTCATACCAGCTGACACACTCGCAAAGTCGTACCATGCGGCATCTCCCGTTGGGATTAAGGGTACGTGTCCTACTGGTATGGACAATCCCACCATGAAAACTCGATAACCTTCACGCTAAACTTCTATTCCCCTGTTGGGAACGTGCTCACCCCGTGTGCCCCAAAACCTGGTGCCAGAACTCACCTTAATAGCCTTTTCAACAAGGCGTGTGTGTGAGAGTGTTTGCTATCGAGTATTAAGTGGACTGTAAAGACAAATGTTCACATGTCCAAGTGAAGAGTAGTTTTGGAAACGTCGAAAAACAATTGAACGCTACCGTCAGTGGGTACGTGTGAGTGTTCGCCGATGTCGCCGCACCCACCGGCACTCCTTGGGCACTCACAGCGCCCCTCCATCGAAAGGTACACTACTGTAGCGGTTGTGGTAAACCAGGAAGGACAACCTACCTACGATGAATGATGACACTTTGGACCGTAATTCAATTATCGATGGTGTAGTAAATAAACCAAAAATAAAAACGTTGTGGTGAAAATCGATAGAACTATCGATTTCGCTTCCTCCAGACAACGGAAGCAGTCTGCACTCTCGCTCGCAATGTGGGGCTTCAATGTGCGGACGGAAGAAACTTTTTATTAGAAGCAACTCCACCCCGGGCCCTGTCATATAATGGAAGCAGTTCTATGACGAATGACAAAGATTAAAAAGTTCACCTGCACAAAACATAAACCGTTCGGGAACGTTAGATAGAAGAAGTTGATCGATTCTTCCGACGCGTGTAGCGCTGTATCAGCTGTAACGTACGTAACGAACGGTAAGCTTGTTACCTCGAAACTCTCACAAGTTGGGGTTTTCTGTTTAATATCGCTCTCATTTCATATTGCATTCACAATACATAGGCATTCTTTTGAATGTCTCTCAAGCAAAAACTTCCATTATGAAGACAAATATCTCTGAAAAGGAAAATAAAAACAATACTACTCTCTTCTCGGCATGCAAACCGCTGAGCTGGTTCCGAAACACACCCACGCAGAATTACAAAACCCGCGTATTCCCGCAATTTGCAAATCACCCTCATCACCCAGAGTAGGGCATCGCTACAATGAAACGAATACATTGGCGCTACAATTTATGCTCGGTGTGCAAAAATGTACCTTCCGGTTCATTACACTTCCGACAGGTTGTCAACATCGTTACAGATTAATCGATTTCACAGCTTACTGCGAGCGAGCGGGGGGAAGCTTTTCCCTCCTCGGTACGATGTCATCGTTTAGCGAAGCAGCGCTCATATAAAATGAGCCACACCGATCGATGCCTGTGAGTAAGTAAACACAATCAAATCTGTAAATAAATATTTACCACCATTTCGAAGTACAGGGACACAGGGAAAGTGTCTTCCCGTTTTCCGGAAACTTCCAATCCAGTAGAACCGCAACTGCATAATGTAGTCCAATCAATCCTGAACATTCTACAGCAGCAGCAGCAGCAGCAGCAGCAGCAGGTGTAGCGGGTATGTAGAATTGCCTATTTACCATCCCGGTGAAGCTCCAATACTCAGGCTGGCCATACTTTGTCAACAGCTGCATGCATAAATGGCACTCTACCAACCGTTGCTCTCGATGTACAAAGCAGCACCTTCCCGCAAGCGCACCCACCTCCATCGCCGTGTTTTCTTAAGCGTAAAAACATGATGAAGATTTTAGCACAAATTGGACGTAATCGTTCACGGATGGCAACCGCTCTTAAATACACACTGTACTATAAAGGTCAAGGGCGGAGTGTTTCTCGAACCGTATCGAATTGCGTGGTATCGGAAGGAACCGACACAGACTGTTCCGCTCACCAAGATCCTCAGTCACGTGCTGTAAAAGGCGGATGGATCCTGCCGAGCTTGGATCAAATCCGTTTCGTGAATGTACCGTTCGAGTTAACTCGGTGGATTTATAAAATCCATATTCTATCTCCTGTGTCGCAAGCGGAAGAGCAAACTCATAGTGGAAGGTTCTACGCAAAGCACGTCACACACCGCAGCCGGTAAGCTGGCTAGCCAGTGTGTGTGTTTCCTGTGTTTATCTTTATGCTAGCAGTGTTTTCATCATAGGGCTTCTGTCACCGTGCAAACGGCAACCGTGGCTCTGGCTCTGGGTACGCAACGTTCTTGCATAACTTGTAGAAGGTGGACCATCGTTTCTTCTTTGGTCACCATTCCTTCGAACAGCCTGTCACCGTGCAGGTGCAGTTCGGATAGAAAGTTGAGGTTTTGAAGCAACAGGGAACCGATTCAAGGACGGTAGACGTGTAGTTCCGTTGAGCGTAATGGACCAAACTACACTCAAACCTCCACAGAGTAATAGTATACGCCATCGGGAACTTAGCTTACCAAAGCCATGAATTAGTTATTTGCTTACAAATTGAATCGATTTTATTAGGGATATAAGTTAATTGGTTTAGCTATCGCTTGTCGAACAGTAGCGAAATTGGAAAAATAGCAATTTTCAGCTTTCATGCTCAAGTATTGTCAAGTATTGCAACCAGAACCAAATTATGGCATTTTCTTCAGTGTCATTGTTTCAGCATTTTATTAAAAATATAATTATTAATTAATTATTAAAAAATCGATCACATTTTGTGTAACATTACCATCAATTCTTGTATGTTTGTATAATTTTACATACAATTACTTAAAGACATCGTTCGGGAAACTATATGCTCAAAACTAAACTTTAAGATGTTCACTGTCTGTTCCATACCTAGATCTAGATACTTGTATTGGAACATCTCTGCTACCGAAGCAGGGATAGCAATTAATATGAAGGAATAGTTGAGAAAGACCTGTTCGCTGAGAAAGAACTGTTGATAAAATATTTTTAAAAAAATGTTGATGTACAGATGAATGCAACGACTTATCCTTCGAGCATCGACTCATCGATCTAAACAAGTCTTTAATAACGTTAAGAATATAACATCTGTTTTTCTGCAAAACAACACAGCTAAAGTAACACAAACGAAAAATTAACGAAAACCTATTGGGACACGAAGGATTGTTGAGGATATGAAATAATAAACGAATAAAACTGTGGTCCTCATTGAGATCCAGATGAGAATAGAACTATGACCGTGAGACTAAAATAGGCCCCTATCACGTGGTGTAAATAAACCTAGTAAGACCATCTAGTTCGAATAAATCCAAAAAAAAAACCGTCTCTTGAATTTTTCAAATAAAAAACTCTCTATTGCTATTACTATATCTAGTTGATGAAAACCACCAGCTCTTCCTCAAATAACCCATATGCTTATCCCCTTTCTAAAAAAAATATAAAGAAAACCACACAATCGAAGCAACTGTTACCAACCTATTCCTGCCGGTACGATAGAGTTAGCCATTTGATCAGCCGGGCTAATCTCATCAAAACCGGCACAATCAAACACACAAATCAAATAACGTCCAACGCCTGACGGCTATAGCTATGCAGGGTTGACAACTTTCTTTCCAGCGATAGTTTCCATGGCCGATTGGGACAAACGTTACAAATTCCAGCGCACGAAAGCTACAACTCCGGAAATGCTCGAAAGCATCCCCGCCTAGACACACCCTCCCAAGGCAGGGTACAAACTTTTCCTATGTCAACCGGTAAGACGATAAGGCTTTACCCCGACAGCGTACTGTCGTTCGGTCGTCGTTGGGTGCAGTTTTCGTTCCCCTCGAGCTTCGCACACAAACGCACCGGAAGCAAGCAAGGCAGCAGTAGACTAATGGAGACAAATTGTGTACGCATTTGTTTGCTACTGTTTCTCGCCTTTGCCAGTGCTCCGATTGTGACAACTTCATTGATTGGAAGTGACTCCCTGTCGGTAATGTTTTTGCTTCCGAAACGAACGAAGATAGCTTCCGGAGGGGCAAAAAAAGCGCATAAAAACAGTGGTAAAGTAAGGTGGGGCCAAACGGTGTCTACGTGTTGGGCGAAATGTTCTTCAACAAGCTACGGCGGTGTGTTTTTGTTTTTTCTTTGAACAATACAATAAGTTAATAATGATTGTAATTACTTCATTGGGTATGTTTCCAGCTTTCAATTATAGGGTTCCCCACTACTGAGTGAAAATGCATTGAAGTACTATGATCATAGTTAGTTATGCCGTATCTGTACTTCAACATTCATATTCAGTCATACTTTATCAGTAACAGGAGAATGAACCAGTCAATCAAACGTATCTTTAAACATAAATCGACAATTTGAACATGCTTTAGTAGTGTAAACAGTGGCGGATTTAACGGTGCGCGGACTGAGCGGCCGCGGGGGGCCCCGTCTATGTAGGGGCCCCGTGTAAGGAAGTCCAGCATATAGAACAATGTGTACAGTAGTCTCAACAAGAGCTTCTGTGCTAGTTAGGGGCCCCATGGATGAAGGGACTCATAAACTATAGGGGCCCAGTACAGGGATTCTGAGCAC
>KB665988.1:246940-308328 GCA_000349065.1 Anopheles quadriannulatus
GCCGAGCCGGAGCTCGAACAACTTGGACTATCACCTCTAATTTATATCAACTCACCACTCCCCGAGGGATCCACAGAATTGCTTCTGGGTCCCGTATCGTTATTTGCGATTCGTGTTTGCATTACACTACATTGAACTATTCCAACTTGTTTATCCGCATGGCGAACATTTGCTGCATAGAACTTTTAAGTTCCACTTCGCTCTCCCCTACGTGGGTCTGAGCTATGCTCTCAGGGAAATTTATGCCACATTTGGTAGGGAAACCCGGTTTCATCACGCTATGTGCCCTGTACCACTAATACCCTTATAATTTGTTCAATGGATTAGATCCAAGGAACGCCGACAGATCATGCACCACTACCCTTAATCAGTGGCGGATTTAACGGTACGCGGACTTAGCGGCCGCGGGGGGCCCCGTCAATGTAGGGGCCCCGTGTATGGTAATTCCAGCATATAGAAGAGTGTGTACAGTAGTCTCAGCAAGATCTTCTTTGCTTGATAGGGGCCCCATGAATGAAGGGACTCATAAACTGTAGGGACCCAGTACAGGGATTCTGAACCACCCCCCCCCCCGCCAGCAAACCATTAAAGTGTGTTTGATTCAAAACCTAATGCAACAATATGCACCCCCCCCCCCCCTCGACACCAACCGGGGGGCCTCCACTCCTTTTAACGCTTAGGGCCCCCAACACCCTAAATCCGCCACTGTAAACGTTGTTATAGCAATATCCATAAATTACGTAACGCATTAAATAAGGGTTGTTCTTCTCTGAAAGCTTTAAATTGGAGTGTATTAGATTGTAACAGCTGTGTAACATATAAAACAGGTACAAACCATCCCCACTCCCCATCAAATCAAATACAATACGTAATTTATAGATGAGCCCAGTTGCATTAAATATTGCATAAAACAGGACATCTTAATTACTTACCAACTTTTGCTCTTTTGATTGAATTTTTTATCGATCTGTATTCTTTCAAAATTTATGTGATAGTAGATTCATGGAAAATGGAACGAAATGAAACATAATTTCCATCCATTTTAGAACTGAAAAAAGCATCGGCCAAAATTTATTTTCAATTTTTCATTATTACTTCGTTGAATTGATTTATTAAATGTTTGCTCCCCGTTGCTTTAATTTCAATCTCCTTTAGTATTAAACGTGAAATGGAATGAGCTTTCCACAAATGTGCCGCAAAACAACATGGTCTGCTCACGCTGTGAATGTTATAAATTGATATTGCTAACGGTTTCATTATTACCTACATAGAGCAATCTCCACTTTGAGCCACAGCAATTCAAGGTATGAAAAGGAATAAAAGCATTTCAATTGAACTCGCCAATACGAATCCAGAGCTCCGTTAAGAACGTTCGATTAAATTCTAGCAGAAAAACCATTTTCGATGAAAAATGGATAGGTCTTGATTAAAGATTGAATGGTGCAATTAAAGGTAAAAGGTGAAAATATACACCCAGACAGCCCAGCTGGTGCAAACGTTTGTGTTGTAAACGTTATCCCCCATTTACTTTGAATTGCTCAGCTGCAGTTTGAACTTAAACGATTAACGCATTAAATATATTTATTAATTGCCATAAAACCACCACAGAAATATCCGCTACCACCCGGCCAGTGCGTTACTGTAAAGTTGATTTCGTATTTAAACCTCATCGAACAACTTTCGCCTTTCATCTCGCGCGTCTGTGTTTTAACGTTTCGAACAGAAAATTAATATTGACATTTCACTGCCTTTCCTTGTCGTTTGTGGTGCGTTTTTCTTATGCTTCTATCCTATACCTTATCCCCTCTGATGTTGCTTTAGTAGTACGCGCTGGGACGCAACCAGTTTTATGATCGTTTTTCATCTTTCTGCAACCGTTTTTGCCTTCCTCCCTGTGCCCTTAGCGCTCGTTCCCGTGTTCCCCCTGCCTACTTCATTTGTCAACCTACTTGCCTGCTTGTCACCCTATCCATCTACTTCAATCAAAATCCAATTTTCGATCAAATTGTCGATGAAGTAGCGAGAACGCTTTACTATCACTTTGCTGCTTGCTGCTTGCCATAAACTGGGAAAAAACTGGGACAACCGGTTTGACGGTGGGTTGAGTCCTGTGTTCACGCGCATAGGATGTCGTGAAACGCTTTCACCGTAAGCCTTTGCCTTCCACCTTTGCTAGCCATCAACATTTGATCAAAAGTTCTACATCCAAAGGGAATCTAATCCCATTTAATGGCCCAGGTGCACCAAGGACGATGCTTCGTCAGTTTTTGCGTGACCTTTGCATCAGCACATTTTGAACCCGCTGCTTGGGGGCTTTGTGTTTCTGCATTTCATTTTCTTGCACCACAAAATACCTTACAAAAACCTTGTGCCCTTTTTCGATAAAAAATCTATCACGATCGAACGAACGAACCAAATTTCATTACAATTGATTTTATTCTTCACCGTACGATAACGAGCGGCTCCCTCTTGTGGTGCTATTTTTAAGTATTTTTAAACGCACCAGTCCCCTTAACCGCAGCGGAAATAAGATACTTCCTCTTGTGCTTGTGCATTGACCGGGTTTTCTCCATCCTTTCACCACTGTTTATGATTTGCCACTGGCAATTGCCTTGCATTTGTTCCGAGTTGGACTAGTCTTTGTGTAATAATTGTGGTACATTAGAAAATTATTAAAGTACCATAACACGCTTCTTTTGAAAGATACTACTTCCTTCAATTTTAAGGTAATTTATGTCATCATTTATCAATTCTTAATATATTTTGATAAAATAAAACTAGCTTTAATAGGTGCAGCAAATAGTTATGATAATCATATAAGATTCGGAGGTAAGCTTGTGTCGATTTCACATTACATTCTGATTATTATTTGCAAGTCAGCATTATATCTTTCCTCTCTTTCTAATCGCCTTCCAAACCATAATTTTGTCTTGCTCGTGGGTTTTATTAACTGCGTATATTATAATTTTTAAAACATGAGATATCAAAGGTCACACTTGAGATGTTGACGGTGCGTGCAACTAGAATAGAAACAACTCAAGAAAACTCCTTAGGAACACTTTTCTTGTTGGGATTAAGTATTAATTCAAAATGCAACTAAATAAAGCTTACAAATGCATGAATGGGATGAAAATAAATTAAATGTATATTTAATTAAGGTAACAAACCAATCATTCATTGAATTAGTAAGCATTCTGAATCAGGAATTCAATCATTTGTTGTAAATCTTCAACATTTGTACAAACACCAACTAAACTCTAAAATCTTATCCGTCCACTTATCCCGCATAAAATCAAACATTTGATTACATTTCGTGATTCAACACAGTTAAAACTTATGATTTGTTTCCCAATTTAATTATCTCCACAATTGAATACTATTTTTAGAGGTTTAAATCCAAACGCTGGAATATTTCTACTGCAATAAATACGCAATACATCGGAGCGATACGGCAAAGCCATCACTACTGAATCAATAATTCCCCTTCCTATCACTTAGTATCGAACATGGTTGTACACTCACATGCTTATTATCTATTTTCGCCTACAAAAAATCGTGACTCTTCATCTGTTATTGCAATCTTTACAGCAAAAAATAACGCCATCATACAAAACATATTGCCTGCGCGAGCGTAATCGACACCAATTTCACCCATCACCCATGAAGAAACCCGTCCACGTCTGCACGGTGCGTGCCGATGGGCTGCAAACATTCACGCGTACGATCGCCACTCCACGTCTTACACCGAGGGAAGCAACTTTTGCGCTGCCTGCTACGTGATGCTAAAAATCAATCACCACCGATTGGACCGGAGCACAAAATCTCTGTACGGCTAAAATCTCAAGCGCAGCAATCCATCACGGTGTATCCGGCCGCCACCGTCCGTTATCGTGTAATGTGATCATAAATATTCAAAAGGCTTCATCATCTGTAGCGAAAAAGGTACGCTCGTCTCTCGTCCGACCAAGCCTAGAGCCTAGAGAAACCAAAGATGCTGCCATATTGGAGTGCCATGATGGTACAGTGCCGCAACAACGGAAACCACTTTAATGTAGCTTTAAAGCGCCTCCTTCGATACATCTTGCTGGTTCTGTGAAAGGACGCACGCACGATACCCTTCGTCAACGGGGATTCACAAAATGGGGCCGGGGAAAGTATCCGAAATCGATACCCCAACGGCGACCGAGTGTGATGTGCGATGTGGGTACGATTTGGTGGGCAATAAATAATTGCTTCCCACGTGAAACGGAATCCTACCTTCATTGAACGCTTATTAGAACTTCGATCTCGTGGATATTTTGTCACAATTTAATGGTTGTAGCTGGGGGGAAGGGGCAAAAGCCAGGAAATTGAATCCAAACTAACATGTAACCAAAGGGTAGCTGAGGGTCCGGAGCAAAGCAAAATGTTCTTTTCCAATTCCTGTTTCACTGCAAAAGTATGCTTTGCTACAACAGAAACCAACGCCTTTCGTTCCTTGAAAGCGAAAGTTTTCCCACGAGATTTTGACCGACACTTGTCCGGAGGATGAGGGTGGGCTGGAGGCTGCAAACCTCAAGACCGATACCGTGAGCCGCTAGGTCACTGGTAAGGGTCGTTCAAATATTTGCACAAGCCCGCCGAGAGAGCGGGGAAGCGAGTGGTGTGGCCGGGCTCGGCTTCCGAGCAAATGTTTAAGAAATGTTGGCTTTTCCAGGAAAATCATCTCAATTGTCATGAGATGTGCGATGTTATTGTGCCGCCGATTGGCTTATCAAATTTCGTAAACAGATAGAAGAGCTTGGGAGGATAGATTCATTGGGGAGAAGGAAAGATTTAAAAATGTTTGATTTTGATGAATGTTTAGCTTTCTATTGCTATTATCGATACCGCAACACAGTGGACCCTTCAGAGCCAGAACGAGAGGCAAAGCTTTAATTCTTTCAACTCTTATAATATTGACACAAGTAACAGAAAATGGATGTAAAACAAAGCTGTTCATATACAAAGAATGACATAAGATTGTGATTGCTACAACCAATTGGACGATAGGCATTATACAAAGATAAGTAGATTTTTTACGACTAATTTTATCTTTTTTTAGGACAGTTGCTCTATTTATGAGGAATTTGGGCCCTTTTGTATCCAATAAATGGATATGCGTCCAGTACCCTGGTTCCCTACACAAGAAATCAGAGTTGACAGGAAGAAGAGAAAATTAAAAAAAGGTTCTCAAGCATTACTGTCGTAGTTAAATACTGACATTATTCCTTTCTAAAGCCCCCCTGTCAGTTGTTTTGTCTGGAAATTTTAGATAATAGGCGACTAATTGCCTACTGTTTGTTTGTTTTCCAAGTATTGGTTAGTGACAATAAAACTTCTGCCTTATTATCCCTCGCCAATGTGTACGGAATCCTAACAGAATCTTAAGAAACTGTCCTTTGATTTTGGTGTTTTGGTGTCATTGATCGATGTGCCTAGTGTATACCTTTTTATAAAAATATATTTGTTGCTTTTGAACAGGGGTTTTCATCCTTTTCTCTTCATGAATAGGCCCGATCAGTGGTAGACGTTGGCAAAAAATACTCAACATTTACCGTGGTCTTTTCTGTCAGGAACTAGATCAAACAACACTGTCTAATCAAGTCGATCATGATAGTTAGTAATTACAGGGTTTCCCACGATTTATTGGTCAGTTCCCATGATTTTTTGGTGCGTTCTCACGATTTTTTGATCGTATTCCATAAATTTTTGGTTCGTTCCCATAATTTGTTGGTGTTTTCCGATTGGATATTAACACAATTGGACCTAAAAATTCTGGGAAACGGCCAAAAAATCGAGGGAACGCACCAAAAAAATATGGGAACCCACCAAAAATTGATGGGAACCAACCAATAAATCGTGGGAAATATGTATGTTGATAAAATATATTAATCACCAGTAATTTATTTCATCCTTTCAAAAGCCTTAGTTTTAGTCCTAAAAGGGAACTCTTAGTTAACGAGCGATTCGTCTGATGTGATGTTTGTCAGCGACGGAGGCCACATACTTAAGCAATAAAATTAATGAACATATAAAATATAACAGCACAGATAAAGAAGTACAGTATCAAAAATATACACAATTAGCTAAAAACATTCCGAAGCCAAAAATATAGGGTATTGAAATTGATTCTTTGTTTCAAAAATTTAGATATCTCCACTGTATTACACTGACATATTGCTTCCTTTTTGTATTTTCAATCAATAGTTATATCAGCTGCATACGTAGAACTTACTATCCTGCTTCTTCTACTTGGCGTAACGTCCTACGCGGACATGCCCGCCAGCCTATATAGGCTTTCAATACTTAATTCATTACCACACAGCCGGATAGTCAAATCCTTGCTACGGGGGGACGATTCCTTGTAGGCTTGAACCCATGACGGAGATGTTATTGAGTCGTTCTATTAAACGACTGTACCATTGGACCGCTCTCAGTGTTATGGGTAATCAATAAGTCCCAAATAGTCAAGTCCATTCGGTTTACCACAGAAAAAGAAGACATTACTACATTAATAAGAACTAAAATTTATAAACCAACGTTTCTGTACTTCGTTTCGCTAGCAAATACCCTCAGCGCAATAGATTTAATTCATGCTTACTTTAACCGCATCGTAACATTCTTTAACCAAAAAAATGTAAATAAAAATGGCCTCCACTTTTTTTTTATCTACACCACATTTACTAACTCTGTTCCATTCCTGTTAGCAACCTTTCTCTAGCACGAGCAAACAAAAAAGCTCATCCTCCGCCCCGATGGAGACGCCCAGTGCCCGGTAATCGATTGGAATGACATCGTTTCGACAAGCTATATTTTTCGATTTTGTCTTCCACTTTCCCCACCAAACCTCTTTCTTCCATCCGAAGTGAACACATCGCAATCGTTCGGCAACCGAAAGCGGCCTACACCGAAGCAAAATATAGAAGGAACAGCCAGAGGGAGTGTGCAAATGAAGACAACTTTATCGTAAATCGCTAACGTAGACAGCTTTCTTTCTCATTTCTGCCATCGGCGCACGTTAGGCGCCCGAACTACGTTCGTCGATTTGACTTTAATGTCTTCAAACGACACCGGCAAACGAAAGACGATGAGCCTCGCCGGTAAAAGACCGGTTTCACGTTGGATGATGCCGCCGAAAAAGAAAAAAACAACCTCCTTGCGGGACACACCAACGACTGCACAACCATTTAAATTGTGATTAGTCTACCGGGAGGTAAACAACGTGACGCAGCCAAAAATGCCAAACGATCGCCGAAGAAAATAAGAAAAAAACATAACTGTCCCTCCTGGAGGTGTGGTGATGTGGTGTGGCCGGAACAATAATCGAAAGCAGGTCAGGGGACACAACACATTCCGATAGCGGGACCACCATTATCTGCACGCCTTATAATGACATTTTATATGAGGAATGTATTTTCCGCTTGATTATTACTTTCCATGGAATGGAACACATTCAGTGCGGAGTTGTTTAATTGCTGTTTGCTGAACATTAAGCTATTCTGTAGTGTGAAATAATAAAACCGTATTCGGAAGTGCGGTGTTTCACATTAAAGTATTCCGGGAAATGCTCTAATGCAATATTAATAAATCACTTTCATCCGAAACGATGTGATGTGGAATCGTGAGCGCTGATTGTTAGAGCAAGCACCGTAATTTCATTTTAAAACAAAACACAACAACATCAATGATTTGCTCTAATAAAGTTCACACGCGTCTTCTTAAAGGTATGCCATTCTGTGGTTAGGTGATTATCATTTACTGATGTTATACTATTTGAGGATTACTCCTGTTATCTTTAACTTTATGCTTAAGGAATGTTCACATACTTAGTTCAATTGCAGGGAATAATGAAGCAAACGACTTTGTTCTTATCCAAATAATAATCAGGGCATATAATGAAGATAGGATAGTTATTAATTTATTTTATTTATTTATCACTTGAAATTGTTTGCCTCAAGGGCTACACAATTACTTAACCGTATAATTAATACTTACATACTAGTTTTAAATCTATCCCTAATCTACAATTAATTGGAGCTAGTCAAATAATGAGTAAATTAAATTAAGTGAATAAATGTGTAATAAAAAATATATAGAGAGAGAAGAACAAATTTTATTTACCAGGTACCAACTGAACAGATAGGACGAACAAAAAAAAGGAAATAAAATTGGACAGAGTAGGAACAGATAAAACGACTGACAGATAAAATTACGAAGCTATTTACAGTCGTAGCTACTAAATTTTGGCTCTAATTAACCTATTTTTGTCTTTAAGGAACCAATTTTTAACAGCGTGTCACAATTTTTGCCACTTAGGCTTCCATTTTTGTCTCTAATGCATCAATTTTTGACTGTGACTCAATCGCTTTATTTAGAACATTTAACGTACTGTCTGAAATAGTTCCAAAATTAAAGAATGTAAGTGTAGTAGTTAATAATGTCATCGTTGGAATTTACAATATAACTCTTATTATGCCAATTTCTGGAGTTTTACGGGGGTTTTCAGGGGTTACTTCTACATTTGGGATACTTTCATGATTCTTTTTTCCACGAAATGAGCTTTATGTGAAAGAAATTGAACTCTATAGCACCCTTTTGGGACAAGTCCAATAAGAATTTCCAATAAATCTGTCCAAAAAGGGTTCCAAAGAGTCCATTTTCCATCGTATAAAGTTCATTGCCCATAAGAAAGACTGCACCCCTGAGTGCACCCTTGAGAAACCCTGTATTGGAGTGAAAAGTGTGTGCTTTAGAATTCATTAAGTTTCTTTTTTTTACATAAAATAAATCAAATTACACGATTGTTGTAGTGCTTTTGGGATGTCAAATTCCAGTTGTCATAAATCTGCTCAAATCTCCTGTAAATTTATCATGATTCCTACAAGGGTCTAATATTGGTGACCTGGCAACAAAAATACGTGCGTTAGAGTCAAAAATTGATGCCTTAGATGCGAAAATGTATGCGCTCTGTCGTAAGTTGATGCCTTAGAGGCAAAATTCACTCAATTTTCACATATTATCTGATATATTTATTTATATGACACGATCATTTATCATTTCAGAACTCGTAACGGCGATGACTAGCGTGTTTAACAGTTGTTAAACAAGTAGTTCATGGACACCTACTTTCATTCTATATAATTAAGTACTTTTCTCCGAGAATGTGTAGTTAAATTTAATAAATTATATCGTTCTAGAAAACTTCTGAGAATAGTTCATACTTGCCACTGTTCACACTGTCAACTGTGTGTCGTTGTCGAAAAGCGTCGGTATCGTCAGTAACTAAATTTTAATTAACCGAGAACACGATACAGAAACAATCACCCACTCACCCACCTTAGCGACAAATGGTCCACTGCAAACCCGTCAACAATGTCTGTTATCACTTAAAATCTGCTCACTCAGTTGCTGACAAGGTAAGTTTGTTCCTTGTTATAACTTTCTTTCCGGTGCAATTCAATGTTGCTACCGCCAGTGTCAAAAACTTTCGTTAATTATTCATCGAGTAAAAAAGGAAACAGCATACTTGTCAATGAGCTTCCCGCTACCATCGAGTGCCACCGCTTGGAAGCAAAATAAAATACACAACTCAACCCTTCCGATAACGCGATTGTGGTTATTGAAGTAAGTCTCGCTACCTTGTGTCCAACAGTGTGAACCGACGTTGCCCGGTTACCAACAGGACAGTGCCAAAATTACGCTGAAATCACCACAACAAAATGTCCCGGTTTGCGGTTGACGGCTTCCACAGAAGCAATTTAACTATTTTAGGTCAACTCCGAGTTTGTGCCGGGGTTGTCCGAGTGATGCACGATCTGGAGTGCAGGAAAAAATGGCAACAAACGCAGGGAATGCATAAACTTCAATCAATAATTTCCACTTTGCTTGCGTTCAACGAGAAGCGGAAAATAAACTTTTAAAATACTTTCACCGGGATAAACTAGCTGCTCAACATCATTATTATCGTCATCGTCACAATGAGTGCATCGTTTAAGCTTAATTAAGTTCACTTCTGCCAACCGTGGCTAGCCTATTTCCTTTTATTTTCCCCCAAACGCGCTCTAGGCGTACAAGCAGCCCGGGCCAGGTTCGCTGAGTTGAATGTTAAATGCAATATTATCTTTCTTTCTTCTCCCACTGTAAAAAGGAAAAAAAGCAACCCCTTTAAGAGCAAACCTTTACCACAAGAGCAAAATACACCATGGTGCCATGGTTCGAACGGGTTTCAAACGGGTTTGCTTTGAAACATCTTGTGCCAGTGGAAACATGACCGCGGGGGAACCGCACTTGCAGCGAATAATTTATGCATACTTCCGCTACAGCCCGGGTCCACTACAGTTTCCCCAGCGGCCCCGAGAGGCAGGAAACTACCGATAACTGGGACATGGGAGCGCTTCCGGCAGGCTGCTTGGCGGTTTGTCACCTGCCTTAAAGTTCATAAATTGCAATGAATTACGATAACTGCTCGAACGTGGAATGCCGTCCATGGAACGCTGTCGTATCGGGTTTGAAAAGTTTGCCCAAGGAATGCTTCAAAAGTAGTCGATTTAAACTGAAACCGGGGTTGGGGGAGGTCTTTTAAAGACTTCAAACGTACAAAGAAACTTGAAAGTTGAAGAATGTTTAAAAAAAGAATGTGAATTTCAAAGAGTTTTTGTTGTTTGTTTGCACTTTGTTGAAGGTTTTAATTGATGTTTGATCGATTATTTATTCGATCATAGAATTTTTTTTATGGACATATACGAATTGAAAAGGTTTTGAGATTCATTTTATTTGTTCATTTTATCAGCTTGCTTCAACTTTCTACATCTAATTGTAATTCTTTGCAAATGTAAACAATCAGCTTCTTTCCCAAACTCGATCGAAGAGGAACGAGGATAGTTTGCAGTTGCCTAGATACAACGGTTACTTAAACTTATTTCATGAGTATCCTGGTCAATAATGAGTACACAATGGCAAAATGTTAAAAAAACATTAAATGAAACCACCAGTTCATGTCATCGTTTCGATCGTTCCCGAATTCGAACGAGATTGTGAAAGAGGCTGATAAGTTTCTTTATTTTACAATGCAAGCAACGGATTGAAAGATGAGATAAAGAAGAAGAAGAAGAAGAAGAAGAAGAAGAAGAAGAAGAAGAAGAAGAAGAAGAAGAAGAAGAAGAAGAAGAAGAAGAAGAAGAAGAAGAAGAAGAAGAAGAAGAAGAAGAAGAAGAATTATATTTGATAACATTCATTTCTAACCAAAATGAGTTCTCTTTAAAGGTTTTTTTATGCTTAGAAAAAGATTTTTTATATTTTTTAAATAATTATGTATCAATATCAATCAACAAATTCTGAACTATATCATTGATTATTCATATGTGTCTTTCTATTTCGGTTTTAAGAAGAGAAAAGCAAGCTCAAATAACATACGTAATGGTATAAAAACGTACAAAAAAATGATAAATTATGTAAATACCTGTGTTAAAAACACAAATTAATCCCATCATTCCAGACCGTACCTACATCTTGCACTGTTCATGTTCCAGCTTCGTTACAATTACTTTAAATACATCACTTACCTCGGGTAATCCCTGGGGCAAGTAAATTGCACCTTGCGCGGAAACTCGTGCCCATTACCCGTCACAATTAGACTCGAATGCAGACGACCATCCAATCGAAAGATGAAAGGTGAGCTAATTTCTTACTCCTATCTTAGCACATCAGCAGGCCTTACCCCTTACCAGCCCCAGCATCAAATCATCATTATCGCGCTGGTGGTGTCTCGCTTTTTTTGTTTATTTCTCCCATTTGATACAGTACACTCGCTAATCCCAAACCGTTCTATTGCACGCAATCGGATGTAAAACCTTTTCCTTTCGTTGCGTTCATTCCAGCTCGCCGGGTTCTCGGCAAAGCTTAAAGATCTTTCTCGGTTTTTTAAATGAAAAAAATATAAATAATTCGTTTTCTCCACCCAGGTTCCACATCGAAAGGAGGAAGCACTGCGAACGAAGCGAATTCTCACCTGCCGTTCTGAATCTCAACGGTAGCTGTAGAAAACTCCTTTACGATCGTTCGTATTCAGCGTCACGGCTGATGATTGATTTGCATATCTTCGTCTTCTCATCAAGCATCCTACAACTCAACTCAACCAAATGGGAAGGGTGCACAAACCGCAGAAAACGGCAGCTTATCAAGTGGAAATCCGCTTTGCGCACCGAGCAGATGCTTGCTGGAGCTTGCCGCTCGAAAGGAACGAAAGAAATGGTACGGAATCATGAGACAATTTAACAGAAACGTGATACCTACATGTACTAGCTATGTTTCAATGTGCAATGTGTAGATTTACTTTGTTTGATTCAAATCGACCGAATTGAAGAATTCGATTTCATTGAAACAAGGACGAGTGTACAGTATGAATTGAAATGAATTTGTTTGCAGTCTTCTTTCCCCAATTTATTACAGACTTTATACAATAGAAGTTATATATGTGGATGTACTGTCTCTTAATCTAGACAGTTTTTATCAGTTTCATATAATTAATTATTAAATAATAAACATTTGGGAAACAATGCATCAGCCTCCAGAAGATGTTCACCAAAGCAAAAACGGAAATCATCATAAATAATGTACTTTATATTAAATGACTCACTATGACTCAGTTTGTCCTATGAGTTTGTCCCTAGTAGATATCATTTTAAATTTGCTCAAGTATTTGCAAATGTAAATTGCAATTTTTTTGTTTTAAATTCATATGAAATTGACAAATTATTAATTAAATTTAACTAAAGCGTATATTTACCTGAAATTGAGAGCTACCTTAGGGGACATCAATGGAGCATTCAAAACGGTATGCGTTAAGTATTAAAGAATTTGACAATACAGAGTCAGGCAAAAGAAATGAAGAAATATCAAACTCGCCACTGACAGCAACGATTGTATATTATTCAAGAGGAAGAGACTCCTTTAGTCACAATCTCGTCCGGAGCTGAGCCTCAGAGGCATCAGTAAATTTGTGTAATTTTTTGTGTGCATAAAAAAACACTTTTTAACTACTAATTGGTCCGGTAGTAGAGCCGTCAAACGTGAAAACATACAACGCTGCTAGATTAAATCTGGAATCGATCATACACCACATACGCGAGACAGAAATGGCCTGCTGTAAGTGGACGCATCGCGACAGTCGACCAACTGCAATTATTGAACCAAATAAAAAGAAAGAAAAATCAATGTCTACTAGCATTATTTGTTAATAAGATCAGCATAATCGAACGTATCTGAGCTGACCCAACGAGGTGATCCGCAGTAAGCACAGATCTTCTTTATGGAAGCAAAGCCTTCGTCCTGACCAAAGTCTTTGAAAGAGAACAGGTCGAAGCGTTTAGAGTAAATTGACAGAAAGCCATGGGAAAATTTTGACAGTTAAATTCAACATTGTTTATGTTTAGCGATGGACGTTGCGACGTCCGAGTGAATAAGAGTTTTGTTCAACGTTTTGCACTCATTTCCTATTACAATATTACATGAAGTAGAATCCAGTTAGATTATTACATGGCTGATACAATCCAAGGATCTCTTTTATCATTCGTCGCCGGGTTATAAGCAGAAGACGGTATGCATATTGT
Organism: Anopheles quadriannulatus; assembly: GCA_000349065.1. Classification (NCBI taxonomy): domain Eukaryota; kingdom Metazoa; phylum Arthropoda; class Insecta; order Diptera; family Culicidae; genus Anopheles; species Anopheles quadriannulatus. The sequence goes on from KB665988.1 coordinate 260,569, forward strand.
ACTTGTGTGTGCCGATTCGATGTTTCATTTTACTCTCAGTGTTTAAATGAAAGTAAATAGGACTTCTGTTACCCAGTTGGAACATGTAAAGTGCTGTTTTATGCCTGTTAAACTTTTCGTTCTTCCAGCAGGACCGTTGCAAACAGTAGTGAATCGTGGCCACGGAATGAAAACCAAGCAATGAGTTTATCTGTATACAGAGTAGACTGCAATAACTTCTGCTTTTCGACTTTAACTATTAGCCGTTTTTTGTTGTAAACACTTTTTCATGAAACTGTCAAAAGCGAGCAGAAAATGGCAACCTAGCAACGGGCTTTGCATCGACCTGTTCTCCTTAATAGATCTTGGTCCTGACGGTGAAACCTATCTTTAATCTTTCGTTATCGCTCTTGCTGCACGATACAACAGATCGGGTGTTACAGTTCCGCATTACAACAATTCAAGTGTTGCAGTCAATAAAGAACTGCTTACACTGTCAACTATTTTATGTTGAAAACGAAAACACAACTAATAAATTAAATTCCATCAGTCCACAAACGGTCCAATTCTAGATGTCCAATGAAGCACATCATTCATTCTATCACTCATTCCAGCTCACTACTATCTTAACAAGCATCTTTCTTAGTAGAAATTCAAACAGAACATTTATCGGCCCGAACAATCTCACAACCATAATGGTTAGTTTTGCTTTCGTGTGCGAAACAATTAACAAACACCACGCGCCTCGGTCCCATGGACTGCCACGAACCAGTTTTGTTCGGGTGTTTGTTTGCGAAAAGGCATTACTAATTATGTACAGCGCCTTGACACACGCTCAACACATTGGTCGTACAAAATAGGTTCCCCATGTTATTAAGATTTCTCCTAACACCGTCTCTCAACACGGTGTAAGCCAATTTGGCAAACCAATCACCATTGGATGACATATCGTAAAGCAGAATAACAGTCATTTTGTTCCATTTTTTAAATAGTAAAATGCCCCATCAACTCACGCAATACGGCACAGTGCGTTGAGTTCTATTAGTTTCAATACGAATTGACACACGCCGCACCAATTGCTGTGGCCTCGATAAAAGGGGTTTTCCAGCGCGTTCGGTAAATCGAATCACGCTAAAGCGTGTCTGATGCGTTTTCCCGTGGCATACAATCAAGCGCGAAATACTATGCCGGTGTAAAGGTAAAACATGGAAAACCCATTAAGCGGAGTGATGGGATAAACGGATGTTGTTTTTAATTTGTGCTCCATACTTTATACTGTGTATGTGAGCGTTTTTTCCCAAAACGTATATAGGCTCGTACAGATCCGGGTGCAGTACACTAATTGGATGAGTCTAATGAGAGCTGCCGGCGGATGAGAGGTGGCGGCAAGCGCACAGCCTGTGGTTACCAGGGATACCACCCGGTGCAGCGGTGCATGCCAATTAGTCTCAGAAATCAGCTCCCAGATCAAAGCAACACAGGCAGGCAAATCGGTGTCCGGTAAAGCCTAACGTTTGTCCAATCAGCATAACAAACCAATTGTAAATATGAATGAAATGGAGAGAGAGATAGAAGCCCCGAATGGAATCAAGTCAAATTGTTGACTAAGCAATACTTTTACCACGACAACGACACCGACCAATCTTTCGAAAAACTCATTTTTTTATTCCTATTTTGTAAAATCCACGGACCATTTTGTAATCAACAATCCACGTGTAAATCCTTCCTTATGTAGCAAAGAATATTTAAATTATTTTATAATGTGATATGTACTCCACACTCCTCAGTTTTTTCTTATTATAAGTTTAGTTTAGTGATGAATGTTAGATCAAAAGAGAGGATGTTGGAACGATCTATTTCCCCTAATTTGACCTCAAACTCACCAATGTTTGACGAAATTTTTAACAGCGTCTTTCATTTTTTACAATTTTTTCATAGTCATCAATTTTTGTCTATTGGCTATTCTTAGCCCGATTCCGACTCCATCAAAATGGGAACCACTAGTCGGAGTTGTCCGGAGTCGTCCAGAGTCGTCCGGAGTTGTCTGGAGTCGTTTGGAGTTGTTTGGAGTCGCCCGAAGTTGTTCGGATTTACCCGGAGTTGTTCGGATTCGGCCGGAGTCGTTAGGAGTCTGTATCATTCCGATTCGTCTAGAGTTGTCGGAGTCGTCCCAGATCGTTCGGAGTCGTCCCAAATCTTTCGGAGTCGTCCGGAGTCATCCGGAATCGCTCCGAGTCATCCGGAATCGGTTGGAGTCAGAGTCGGCCAGAGTCAGCCTTCGAAACAAAGGCCTGTATAAGAAGTGCTCGCGCAAAGTGAAAGACGAAAAACACAACGAAATGAAATGCCTGATCACAAGCACATTGCACTCGTGTTGACACTGGACGACTTCGAATGACTCCGAATGACTCCGAACGACTCCGGACGATTTCGGACGACTCCGGACAATTCCAGACGACTCAGGATGATTCAGACTCCTAACGACTCCGGCTGACTCCGAACGACTCCAGACGCCTCCAGACGACTCCAGACTCCGACTCTGAACGACACCTAAAGACTTTTAACGACTTCTAACGACTCCGGACGATTCCTAACGACTCCGGATAACGCTGGGCGGACCTACCTTCCGGAGTCGAAATTGTAAAATGACTTCGAAACGGTTGTTGACAACTGTGTGTGTGATTTTTTTTTATTATCATTACACCTGCTGAATTTTTCGCATTTTCTACACTTAATCACTTTGCAAAGGGTCAAGGTCGTAAACTTTGTATGTCTTATCGTAATCGGTTCGTCTGCAGCAACAAGCACTCCCAAGCGGTGTATGTGTGTGTGGGCAGGGAAGGATTTTTTAACAATTCGCTGGAAGCCAATCCAACCCGGAAACGCTCGTTCCTGCGCACGACCACGACGCAACAAGGGATGGCTGATGACCGGCACACGTTGTTCGAATCCAGCGCTGATCGAATCCGCGAAAAACATAGAGACTGCTCCTCAATCACGGGTGTGCTGTGCTGTGGGTTATGGGATTGTGCGCCTCCTAGACACGGTTCCATTCCCCTCTCCTGGCTGGCTCTACCGCTCCGGTTTACCTGCAAGAAATAGTACGATCTAAATCGCATGTTCACAAACCAACGAGAAGAAGTGTCTGTTTTAACGCAAACCAATGGCTCAAACTAGCTCAAATACGGTCAAACGGGGGAGGAGATAGAAAGTTCGAAAGAGAGAGAGAGAGAAAGTGAGGGATAGAGTAAGAGTGATCTGGAGTATCGAGTGCGGGAAGGAGGGAAGGAAGGAATAAATAGCTTAATTGCGTACTATTGCTGTTGTTGTTTGCGCTGTTGCCTCCGGTCGTGTTGCTGTTGCCGCTGTTGCCGCCCGTGCCGGAGGAAGCACCACCGCCGGTGCCGCCCGATCCACCCGTACCGCTGTTGCCGCCGCTGCCGGCGCCACCACCGCCGCCGCTTCCACCTCCGCCCGGTGCCGAATTGTTGCCGTTCGCGACGAAGGATGTGCCGAGCCCGTACAGATGCCCACAGTACTTGGCATTGTCAATATTGTCCTCAAAGAACATCTACGCGTCCGGTGTGTGGTTTTCGCGCCAAACCATCGGTCCGACGGGGAAAGAGAAAAAGAAAGAAAAAAAGAGACAAAGAGTGAATACAAAGTGCTACTACCATGAGGTGTGAGGTTTTCTGCCCGCCTGCCCCTTGGATGCCCCACCGATTAATCCCTACTACTTGCTGGTTGTGGATGAGAGCCGCAGGGCAGGAAAATAACACGCGAATTGCATTGCTTGCGGCTGTGCTGGCAGCCGGTTCAAATATAAATTCTATTCCAAAGTTCGATAAATTCAACAACATTCCATTTCCTACACGTTTCATCCACACGATCCTGTGTCTCCTTCTCTCTATCTCTTCTTGCGGCTAGGAGTAAGGAACTCAAAATTTAAACCCAAAACACCACAACGCATCAATACGGAGAACCTGTCTCAGTTATCATATTGCCGACTGACCCTCGCTCACATCACGCGGCGAGCAAGGGACGGAGCGGCATCGAGAGCGAGCTAAGGAACTGTGTGGCACTGTGAATTACAGGGTTTTCCAGGAGTTCCAGCAGTGGGACACTTTATTGACTCTTTCTTTGTGAAATGTACTTTATATAATGGGAATTGGACTCTATAGCACTCTTGTTGGACAAATCCAATAGGAACAAATCCAAGGAGCCTATTCGAAAAGGGTGCCATAGAGTCCAATTTCTATCATATGAAGTTAACTTCCCATAAGAAAGAAACAAAGAAGTGTCCCACAACTATGAAAACCCCTGGAAAACTCTGTATAGTCTACTCTTCACATGGGAGCTTCACCGAGCTCAACCAAATGCCACACTGCAACCAACTGTACACTATTGCACTGTCTAAATTGGCCTACACGCGCCACAGTTCGTCCCCGGCCCGTACACAGCCACATGTCGCGCAAAACCGCTGTAATATACCGTGATCGGTTGTAGCGTATGCGAAGGCAAGCTATCCACTTGGCTGGGAATGTGTGTCCCGCTTTGTTCGTCCTCCCATCTCCTATCTGCCCTCATCACCCACCACCACCACCACCACTTCTAGTCTTCCGGCTTCCGGTGGCACTTCAGCCGCGTATCGATGTGATGCAGCGACTGGCGCAGGCAACGCTCGTACCGATCGGCACAGGTGCATTCAAAGCTACCGATGCCGCTACTGTTGCGGCTACGGTTCGGGCTGTCACCGTGCTTCGCGTCACCTGCGCTGTGGTCGGTGACGATTGCAAAGCAACCGCTGCTATGTACCTCTCGCATCTTGAAGAACGCCATCCCGGTGAGCAGCGAGTCCGAGCCGGCCTGGTGCTGGGGGCCGACCCGCCGCAGCTCCAGCTGGTCGGCCACCTCCTGCAGGCCGCCCTTGAGATTTTTGCACGACTTCATCAGATACTTCACGTCGTAGATGGTCGGGAAGTAGATCCGCAGCAGCTCGAAAAAGTCGCCCTCCTCCGCCGGCAGGTTCTGGTCGGTGAGCAGCTTCAGCAGGTAGGCAAAGTCGTAGCCGGAGTGGAAGCTGAGCCACTTGATGTTGTCCATCAGCACGATGCCGGACGTCATCAGCAGCTCGGCAAAGTCCTGCGGGTCGATGCCGTCCTCCTCGTGCTTCTTGAACTGGATGCCCGAGTTGAGCAGCAGGTCGATCGAGTCCTGCGCGTACATGTCCTCGCTCAGGTTGAACTTGAAGTTAAACTGCCAGGTGGAGAAGCCGGCCGGCGTGCGCCCGTCGTCGTCCATGAACGTCAGCCCGAGCTGGATGATGCGCAGCAGGTCCACGTTGCACCGCAGGCTCTGGTACTGGTAGTCGGCCGACGACCGGAACTCACCGACGGGCCGGGCGACCACACCCGGGAACTCCGTGTCCATCGCGACGTAATGGTACTTCTGCACGATCAGCCGTATGGTGCGGAACTCCTCGTCCAGGTTGTGGCGCCACACGTCCCGTATGCCGCACTCCTCGTTCGTCTGCGGATTCATATTGCCGCCACCGCCGCCGCCACCTCCACCACCACCGCCGCCGTGACCTCCTCCGCCGCCACTAACCGCCGATGGCATTGCCTAGTGCGCGCCCGGGCCGAAAAATGGAGTAGAGCAAAAAAGGGGATGAAAACTCATCAGTACTTGCACCACAGCCGAAAGACTACGAGTACACTTGATAGAGTGAGAACACAATCACCGCACAGGTGACTAGATCTCAAGCTTGCCTCTTACCTTTATGCGTGCCTCAGCTTGAAGCAGCTGTTGCGTCCCTCAATCCTTTAAAATACCTTGCTTTGGGTGCGTGTGCGTTTTGGTACGGGTTTCACGAAAAGAAAAACCTCTGTGCTAACCACCGGCCGGACCGTTCTCCGAAAATGCTTACGGGCAGGATAATTTCGTTCGGTTCGTCGTTTTTTTTTACAAACCGGTTCGTTGTGCAATTAATTTGGTGGCCCTGTCTCCCGGAGGAAATTCAATGGCAACCGCCTGCAATTGTGACCTTTTTGGCTTTTCCACGTTCAATGTCACACTCAGTCGGATCGGGCTGGATACATCGAGGGTCATAGATTTGTTTCGTTTCGAATGCTACAAGCAAAACCAACAAACAACAAATAATGCCAAAATATATGAACAAACGGAACATGGAAACAGCGGAACCACTTTTACTTACATGTTCCTAACAAATGATTACAGTACATTGCTTCCTAGTACCGACCATCAATCGCCATTCTTAGCCCAACGCTTAATGGTGCCAGGTTCTTTTTTATAGCTTTTTTTTTTGTTCTCCACTTTCCCACTTCAGCTTTGCGCGGTGTACATCGTTCCTCTCTTCCAAACGGGGCGTTACGATACAGGCTCTGATTCCGTGCCTTTACTGATTCCTTTTTGTCGAGCCGCACGATACGCAACGCAGACGGATGGATTGATGAAGAATCTATCCAGAAACCTTGCAAAAAACACCACGCAAATTCCCTCCCAACTGCTTGCGGGTCGTCGAAACGCGATAGTTTTAGCTGCACTGCAACAATGGGGTAGAAAAAAAACGCCGTCAATTGACAGCGCGCTGACATTTCGCCCGGTGGCGTATGGTACGGGGGTAGGACAGTTCGATGGGAGCGATGTCGGTTTTCATCGACAAAATTTAAAAAATGTGCAACGTCCAGGTGGCTTTATTTAAAACATGGATTTTCCTTCTGGAACACGTTTGTGAATACGTTCACTTTTACTCGTTAAATAAATATAAAATTTTTGTTTTGTGTTAGGCCAACAAGCTGCGATGTGCACTAAACTAAAAGTATTTGAATTGAATTTCTGATGTTTTAATATCACAATCAAACTTAACTCAAATTGTACATTTCTCTATAACCTAACACAGTCAATTTGAAAAAATCATAAAACTATTTTAAGGACATTACAAAAGAGTGCAGCAATTATCCGCAGTACGCGATACTCGATATACGCGATTCCTCTAAATTTGACAGCTTCATGTGTTTTTTTGCAAATATTTTAATTCTTTGAAATTTTTTATGCTCTTTTTGAATTTTTTTAATGTTCTTAATGCGTTTTGAATAAAATCTGCAAAACTCTGTGGCGATATATTTCACTACCGAACCGGTAGTGTAAACTATTTTTCCAAACGAATCCGCTATACGCGATAACTCGAGATACGCTATTGTGCTCGGTCCCGTACGATAGCGTATATCGGTTAATGACTGTATTTGATTTTTATTTATATTTATTTTTTTATTTATATTTTTAATAATTATTTATTGTACTCAGTTTTGTTTGATGACTATAACTTCACACAACAACACTTAGGCCAGTGTCATTGCCTTTTCGCATGCGATTATATCGAAAGATCTGTCAAAATGTTGTACGGGAATCTCATACAAAATTTTTACAGGCTTTCCGATAAAATCGCATGCGAAAAAGCAATGTCACGGGTCTAATACATAATTGCTCCTTAAATATTTGCATTTAAGAAGCATTTTTTGATTTGCTATAATTATTGCTTTATTTCGTCCTGAAGACGCAACTTAAATTTCGTTCAAATACTATTGACTCCAAGAAAAAATCTTTCAACTCAAGCAATACTTTAAAAAAAGGTACATAATATGTGGAACTATCCCGTTTTATGCGGTACATCCAGTAAACCTATAAAAAACTAAATTTTATTAAGATTTTACGTTAGCTCTATTCACTACTTCAGCTATTGCGTACATCGATTTTCGATGTCGATTTGGGACGCGAGCAATGCACCTCGTCTAACTGCTGCTGCAGCTGTTTGACATTTTAATGTTTACATTGGTTTTGCAATAAATTTCACCAGACCACTCCGGAAGGCTTGCGCATGCTCAGAGAGGTCAAAGTGTCTTAGTGCAGTGAATAAACAATAATAAAACGTTTCGCGCTTGCTTACAAAGCTCCAGAAGCTTATCAAACTCCCGCGCTCACTTTAGCCATTCGTTCTCCAACATTGCAAACGTGTCATCAATACGCAAAACATAGTTCAATCAATTAGGACGGTGACACGTATTGAGTGATGTTTCATCGGAATGGATCGTTTCACGCTTGGTTTGCATCGATTACATTACTTTTGCTATCAACGGAGATTGCGATTACAAACGGTGAGTTAATTCAACGAATTAAAAAGGATCCTTTCCGGGTCTGCGAATCTTCCAATCAGCTAAGTTTCTATTCCATCAAACAAAATAGATATGCTTTCTCGCTCTGGCACATAAACAATCCTATCTGGCAGAGTGAGAAAGCCTGTGTGTTTCGCTGGACCAGGATGTCATTCAGCCAAAAACAGTGGATCCTCTTCCTACGAGTTTTCGTGTTTCAATTTGAGTGTTTCACTCGTTATACGAAAAACTTTACTTTCCGAGGAAGGTTATATACTAAACAACTTTAATCAAAAACGTAACAAGCTCTTTGATAAAATAATGTTATATTTTATGTATATTTTACATACTTTTTGTATCACCTTTAAAATTGAAGAAAATTGTGAAAAAACATAAATCTTAAAAAAGGTATCCAAATGTTGCATATCCTATAAATTATTACGTCGTATCTATGAAAACAATGATTTCATAGTAACGAGAACTTGTTTGTGACACCTATCGCCAATATCCGATGGTGAATGTAACACTTACGGCAAGCCCACTTCCTTGAACAATGCCTGAAGGTCACTGTGGCTGTGATCACTTTCAGAATATCGCGTATAGTGAGAAACGATCATACGATATAGATTTTAGAGCCAACAAAAAAAATAATTCAAGAATCGTACACATCTTTAAAGCATAAAGTAATATTGTAATTTTTACTTTACTACTTTCCCTAGCCCTGCTGAAACGATGTTACCAATGTCGATCCCGGAGCGAGCTTGGCAGCTGTAAAGATCCATTCCTGTTCAATGCTACACAGAGCGAAAACGAACGTGGCGTATCGGCGGTGCCGTGTGCGTCTGGCTGGTGCGGCAAAGTAATCGAAGGGATGGGCTCCTTCCGCGAAGATGGTATGTTTAAAACGAAATTAATCATAATATTGATCAATAATTAAGAACCCTGATCTGATCCGATCCGATAACACCTATCTTGCTTTACTCCTTCTAACAGATTATGATATGGCTACCCAGCGAATGTGCGTCCAGCGTGGCCCTTCGGACTCTGAGGATCGTTGTGCGTACACCGTCTATAACTACAAAAAGGTGTACATGTGCTTTTGCCAAGGCGATCTCTGCAACGCAGCCAACCGACTCAACGTCAGCCATCGTTGGGTGAGCCTTTCCAGTGGCACCGTGATATTTTCGCTTGTATTTTGGAAGTTGTACTTATCTCAAATTTCACAAATGGTATAATCAATAGTGATCGTGATATTCATCCATTTATGTGCTAGGTTCTTGAAATGTATTATTACTCATGACATTCCATCTTTTTTTTTTTAAATAAGCGACCGATCTGTTGTTGACATCAATACTCAAAATAAATCTATTTTACTTTTTATTTCAATGATTCGTATCACGCTTTACATTGCTTTCCGAGTCCCTGATTAAGACCTGCTAGAAATACAAAAACATAAAATAGAGTGTCCTTGATTAGGATAGATTGGTAACGCTCAAAAGTAATGAATAGCGATTACTGCAGTGCTGGCCGCTTAGTATGACTCATCAAGTGTCGTAATACCAGGTTAATCACCAGTTTTTTTTTTTGTGAATACACTCTACATGATGACTCTCTTCTCTTCTCTGGCACAACAATAGATGTCGGTCAAGGCCTGCCTGTATCACTAGTGGACTTGGCTTTCAATGACTTATTGATTTGTCCATAGCAGGAGAATCAGTCCTACGCATGATGACTAACGGTTTAATAAGCTGATTGAAAACATCTGTATTTAAATAATGTTAGTTAATTAGGTTTTTTTTCTAAATTTCATTGAAACTGTTGTTGTTCTTTAGATATTCTATTAGTAGCTATTTAACTTTAACATAACGTAATTGAGTCGATTAAAATGTCTTGGAACTACATCCTCAACAATCTACGCGTCAATAAGTCTACTTAAAGTCACATAAAGCCTATAAAATATTTTATTTAGGGGCCAAACCAACTGTTCTGTAAACTATAATGAAAATTGCCTACATTTTCGGAACATATGTACCGCGTAAATCGTTAGCGCACTGTTCATTTCATCGACTTTTATCGACTCTCGTCGTCGATCGGAATGTAAACAACGGGGCTCGTCTAACTACTTCGGCAGCTCATTGACGTTGTGATTGTTTACCCTACTTTTGCTAACGCCTCTGCCAGTGAATTATGAACTTAGTATGAATGATTTACGCAAATTCTCGACCGTTTGTCGGTTTTGTTTGAGTAAAGAACACGAACAATTCGTTACCATCAGCGAGATTCTTTCCTCTTCACTTACCGCCGAGCTCATTGGACTGTTTACTGGGATAGAGGTAAGTTTGATCCGGTTTCTTTTGTTCTAGTGATTAACAAAACATATCTTGTTCGTTTTGCAGCTTGAAACGGCGGAAACAGTACCGTATGTAGTGTGTGGAAACTGCAAAGATATCCTGAATCAATCGGTCCAATTCCGCAACATCTGCGTTAGTAACGATGTATTGTTTAGAGAATTGTTTTCGCAGTGCACTATTCCCTCGAGCAACAGTAATGATGAAACCGAAGCACGGTCGAAGCAAAAGGATACCGGCTTGATTGAGATTGAAATTATGTACTTAAAGGAAGCATCTAAGGAGCGCAATGGTTTGAGCCAAGATCTAACCGAAGTGTTTTTAAATGATTCGGAAGGACGCGAGGATCAATTCGACGAAGCTGTTATTAGCGACGAGGCTAACGAAAAGAGAAACAAAAATGAAAGACTGTCTGCAAGCCCTACCACATGCACAACAGCCACAGCAGTTGTGTCAAGCAAAATTCAAAACGAAGGAACTGGCTCGACCAAATTCAAAAAACAGCTATGCGTCACTTGTGGCAAACTGGTGCGCAATCTGTCGCACCACGTTCGTTTTCATACGAACGAGCCGACACTGTACGCTTGTCCACATTGTTCCACAAAAATGAGAAATCAGTCGAATCTCGCACGCCATATACAAGCGGTACACTTGAAGAAAATTGTAAAATCCTGCGAACCGTGCGGGAGGGGTTTTGCTCACATCAACTCGTACAATGCGCACATGGTAAGAAGCACACGCTGTCTGAACTATTACCTCTATCAACACGTTTGAACATATTCTTGCCTTTCCAATTCGCTAGCGATCACGCCACGGCATGGGTGAACCGTACAAGTGTGAAATATGCTCGAAAACGTTCAGGCAACCTAGCGGCTATAAAAAGCACCTATCCTCCACCCACACTAGCGAACGTAACTTTCCATGCGCGATCTGTGGTAAACCGTTCAAGGATAAGTAAGTCCTGCTGCTGCACCGTTTTTCTAGTGCAATATATTTACCAACTAAACGAAACTTCTGTTCCATTTCACAGGCAAGCGTTGAAGCTACACGAAAGTGTACATTCCACCGATCGGCCGTACAGTTGCGCGATGTGCCCGAAGCAATTCAAAAGTTTAAATGCCAGAAGGACACACGAGCTGACCCATGTCGGGGTCGTGTTTCCGTGCTCGTTATGTGATAAATCCTATCAGTACAAATCTCTGCTTAATGCACATGTAAAGAAACATCATTCCGAAGCCTCTTGAGAGCAGAAACAACGTAGAACTTTTGTGAAATGTTTTGAAATAAACGAAAGAACATTTGAATTCTTTACTAGCCACCCTGTAAATAATTAACTGTCACAACAAGCTTTGAGTGACGTTTCTTCACAGCTGTTGGTGATTGTTTACAAACAATTTACCTAGATGCGGGAGATATTTTAGTGAACTGTGGAGCTGTGCCGGCCTTGCTGTATTATTCCCTTTTACTGCATCATGGTGAAAATAGAGCTTTGTATTTCCAACATCTGTCGGCTTTGTTTGGGCGAAGACGATACAATTCCCGCATCGGACGTTATGAATTCTTCCCTTACTACGGAACTCATAGAAAAGTTCACCGGCATTCAGGTATGAACGACCTCTTCTACCTCTCATTGTGACCTACATATGATGTTTCGAGTAATTGTTTTACCTTTCCGATGGTTCTACAGATTGACCCTGCAGGAAAACTGGCATACGCTATTTGTTTGCGATGCAAAGCTAACCTACAGCGTTCGGTTGAATACCGCGACGCCTGCCTCAACAATGACATACTGTTTAGGCAATTGTTTTTCTCAAAATCCAATTATAGCAACGATCACACCGATGAGACCAAATGCAGCGCCGAAACAATAGCGTGGGATTCTGATGCGATTGAATTTATTAATCCAGCTACAGAAACCACACCACTTGCTGTAGAGGACGGTGATCGATCATCCTTCGAACAGTCGATCCCGGAATTTGAACCAGAACAAGACGAATGTTCCAATCCAGAATCTGTTGCCGTTTGCGAACTGGAAAACACCAATGAGCCGAAAGAATCTCCCCAAAAACCGGGCCCTAAGCGGGCAAAACAGAAACAGCTGTGTGTGTTATGCGGCAAAACAGTCACCTACTTAGCACGACATCTCAATAGCCACACCAAGAACAGTACCTACAGTTGTCCCCATTGCTCCCAGATGCTTACGGACCGTTCCAACCTAATGCGTCATATACGAGCGGTGCATCAGAAAAAAGTAATCATGTTCTGCACACCGTGTGACAGGGGATTTACGAGTAAAAATTCGTATGATGCTCATATGGTAGGTCGGGGACGTAGAGTTGTTGCTTTGTAATCGTCATTTTTTTAAATTGAATTTTGAACTGTTCTTTAGCGTGCGCAGCATAGCGTAGGAGAGCCTTTGGAATGTGAAATTTGCTCGAAAACGTTCAAACAACTGAGCGGCTACAGGAAGCACATTACTCTATTTCACAAAAACGAACGGAACTTTGGCTGTACGGTTTGTGGAAAGCTGTTTAAGAGCAGGTCGGTAGGCACCTACGTTTGCTTTCCTTCAATCCCGCTAATCCATTTTCTTTTACAAACAGACAAGCACTTCAGCACCATGGCACGGTACACTCGTCGAGCCGGCCCTACGCGTGCGGAATCTGTTCGAAACGATTTAAAAGTCAATTTGCCCGATCTACCCACGAACTGGCACACAGTGGGAACATTTTCCCGTGCTCGGTTTGCGATAAATCGTATCGCTACAAGTCACTGCTTAGCCAGCACGTCAAAAAAGTACATTCTGAGAATTGTTAAATCATTTTCATTCTTGTTTGTCTTTTACATTCAACATAAATCGAACTGTAATTGCGCATTGCAGAGGATTTTCTTTGAAATTTAAAAAATAAATAATGGAATTAAAACCATGCTGATCTGCTATGGCGCCTCTTTCCCGCCAAAACCACCGACCGTTGTACCGTATTAGAAAATGCAAAAAATAAACTGGCAGCATGACACGCTGCGCCTTAAGAACCACCCTGTAGTCGTGTTTGACATATCTCAGCTGAGGCATTGTTGTTAAACAAAACTCATTTCCGTTCGAGATGGTGCACACTCTACGCAAAATAACTAACATTTGTCGGCTTTGTTTGTGCGAAGAGCTCGACATCCTAGTTCCTGCCAAGAATGTATTTGATTCTTTGCTTACCTCGGAGGACGTGGAACGTTTTACCAGCATACAGGTTTGTTTTGCACTTTGGTTTGTCTACGATGCGCAATTACACCTTCCTTTTTGGATGCTTTAGATCCCAACCGATGACAACGTACCTTATGTGATCTGCACCGATTGTAGAAATGGTTTAAGAAAATCAGCCGCCTTTCGGAAGTCTTGCGTACGCAATGATCGACTCTATAACCAATTGTTCTCGGAATTGATCGTCGAAATTCGGTACGAAACAGAACAACAAGCCACCAAAACTGTTCACCATGATTTGGAAAGCCTTTCTGGCACCCCCATTTCCAGTCAGCTGAGTGAGCCAAAGTCGGCTGCTGCGAAAGCCGTTCGGTCAACCAAAAGCAAGCGAAGTAAACCCACGAAAGCAACAACAACACCTCTAACAACGCAACAAGATGATGTTTCAGGTACACAACAAGTACAAGAAAGTACGTTGCATCTTGATTGGCCGTATTTCACGAAACGTCTGTGTAACATATGTGGCCAGATGGTTACCAACTTGAAGCGTCACATGTTGAGCCACACCAAAAAAGCAATGTACGCTTGTCCACACTGTTCCACGAAACTGACTGATGGCTCCAATCTCGTGCGTCACATTAAGTCGGTTCATAAGAAAATGACCGTTAAAACGTGTGAAATATGCAAGAAAGGATTTACGTATCAGGTCACCTACAACCAGCATATGGTAAGCCCTCTACTAACATATTAAAATGGGGAAATATGTTCAGCGTATATGATGACAAAACTCTATTCATAGCTCTCCACGCACGGTATCGGAGAAAAGTTTGAATGCAAAATTTGCCTTAAACAGTTCAACGGGAAGAGTAAATTAAGAGATCATATCAACCGGATACACAGCTCACTAAGAAAATACGAATGCACGTTTTGCAGCAAGCAATTTAAAACGAGGTTGGTTTGAAAGGCGGAAGAAAGCAATAGCAAAAGCAATCATATCATTCGTTTCTCTTTCAGTCGAGATCTAAGACACCACGGTCGAGTGCATTCCGAAAACCGGCCGTATGCCTGCAGCCTCTGTCCGAAGCAGTTTAAGAGCAGCTTCGCACGCAATACGCATCAACACACCCACTCAGGGGTTAGATTTTCCTGCCAGCATTGTGATAAGTCATATCCATATAAATGCCAGCTTAGCATACATATGCGAAAGCTTCACCCGGAGTCGGTTGCCGAAAACACGGACGGATCCGTTGGACTTAAAATTCAAAAATAAAGTGGTAGCACGGTACTAGTGATGGGTAATCCGGAGCGGAGTCATGAATCAACTTCGATTCCGGATCATGACCGGATTCGACTCCGAATCAGTCCGGATCAGTTCGGATCAGTCTGGATCAATCCGGACTTTTCCGGATCAGTTTGGATCAGTCTGGATCAGTCCGGATGAGTCAGACTGAATCCGGTAGAGTCCGGGAAAGTAGTTCAGGTTGACATTGCAATTGCTAATTCCCAAACACTGTCCGATATCAATCAGAAAACTACTGATGAGTTCGTTCGCTTTCAAGTAAGATATCAAATACGATACGATAAGGCTGGAAATAATTGAAACAAAATTTTCGCGGTACCGTGAAAATCGCGTGTGACTTGTACTTTAAATTTTGTTGTAAAATCTGACAAATCGCGGTTCGTGTATGGACTCATCTGAGGTTTGGTGACATTTGAATGTGCCAAAATGGAATTTTTTTTATCAATTTGTGAAGCAAATACAAAACTTGTTTCTCGACATGAGTTTTCAAACAAATTTCAGCGAAAATCTCAAGCAATACCGAAGTTGGGTATCTCTGCGCAACAGCAGGGCGGAAATTCAAACTGGAGGCGCGAAAGATTTGGCAGCCCGATCAACGCAACGGTCTCGGTTCGTGTATTTTCAGCCTAACCTAATGTTGTTTTTTTTCTATTTTAAATATTTCGTTCTTGCAATTATATTAGCTTTTTCGTCAGATTAAAAAAAAACCTTTTTTCCTTGTAGTTCCCGTATACCTCCCATTACATTCAGTCAAAAGTGAAATAACCTTACTGTTTTTATACCGCCAACCTAAACTACTCGTTCGGACGCTGCCAGGATCATCCGATCTGACCCGAACTGAACAGAACTGATCCAAACTGAACCGGACTGATACGGTTTCGGAGTCGACGAGTTCGGAGTTTTTTTTTTCGTGCACGACCCCCCTCCACCCCGCTAATACAGTCCGAGGAAACTCCAAATGCGATTCCAATGGGTGCCGTAGTCGGATCAATCCGACTCCGGAAATAATTGTTATTTACCCATCACTACACGATACGCTGCTAATCAAGAACCACCCTGTAGTCGTGTTTGACACATCTCAGTTGAGGCATTGTTGTTAAACAAATTCATTTCCGTTCAAGATGGTGCACACTCTACGCAAAATAACTAACATTTGTCGGCTTTGTTTGTGCGAAGAGCTGGACATCCTAGTTCCTGCCGAGGATGTATTCGATTCCTCGCTTACCACGGAGGATGTGGAACGCTTCACCGGTGTACAGGTTTGTTCTGCACGTTGGACGCTACGATCCTCAGTTACAACATTGTTTGGATGTTTTAGATCCCGGCCGATGACAAAGTACCTTACGTGATCTGCACCGACTGTAGAAGTAGTTTAAGAAAATCAGCTGCCTTTCGGAAGTCTTGCGTACGCAATGATCGACTCTATTGCCAATTGTTCTCGGAATTGATCGTCGAGATTCGGAACGAAACGCATCGAAAGCAACCTGCAACGATTGTTCATCACACACCCGATGATGATATCGATGTTACGGTTTTCACCCACCCCGTTCATCCAAAGCAACTGTCTGCTTCTGAGAACAAGCAGCTAGTTAGCGCTGATGAAAGAGATTTGGAAAGCATTGAAACGGAAGCTACCCCTTTAAAATCAACACTCTCGTCTCCTCGCCCGGAACCGATGGCAATTGACGAAACAAGCAACCTGCAGGACCCACCAATACGCACTAGGAAACGACGCAAAAAGTATGCGAATCGTCATGTGGAATACCTGTGTGACATATGTGGCCAAACGACTACCAATTACAAACGACACCAGCTGACGCACACGAAAGAAGTACGAATCCCTTGCCCGCATTGTCCGATACAGATGACGGACAGCTCGAATCTTGCGCGCCACATCGAAGCCGTGCACATGCAGCTGATCATTAAAACGTGCGAATTGTGTGGTAAAGGATTCAAGCATCATAACAGCTACAATGCTCATATGGTAAGCCTGGTTCTGGGCTTTGAAAAAAAACATGTGCCACACCAATACCTTTTCATTTTTATATTTTTTTATTCATCTTTCGTTTTCAGCGTGGCGTGCATAATGTTGGGGAAAAATACAAATGCAAGATATGCTACAAAGAGTTCAACAGTACACGTAGCATACAGGAACATACCAGGCGTCGGCATAGTATCGAAACTAAATTTGAATGCAAGGATTGCAGTAAGCGGTTTAAGTGTGGGTATGTACAAGGGAAGGGGAAAGAATGGGGAATGTTAAAATACTGTCTTTCTTTTAATAATTATCTTTTTTATTATCACAGAAGGTCGCTGTATATACACAAACGAGTACATTCCGACAACCGGCCGTATGCTTGCAGCCACTGTCCGAAACGGTTCAAGAGCAGCTTCGGCCGCAATACGCATCAACTCACCCACACGGGCATTATATTTTCCTGCCAGCATTGTGATAAGTCCTATCGGTACAAGGCTCAACTTAACATGCATATGCGAAAACTTCACCCGGAGTTGTTTGCCGAAAACACGGACGGATCTGGTGGACCGGATTAGAAGATGCAAACAATAAAAAATAAACTGGCAGCATGGCAGCATGGCACGCTGCGTTTTCAGAACCACCCTGTAGTCGTGTTTGACATATCTCAGCTGGGGCATTGTTGTTAAACAAATTCATTCCTGTTCGAGATGGTGCACACTTTACGTGAAATAACTAACATTTGTCGGCTTTGTTTGTGCGAAGAGCTGGACATCCTAGTTCCTGCCAAGAATGTATTTGATTCTTTGCTTACCTCGGAGGATGTGGAACATTTTACCAGCATACAGGTTTGTTTTGCACGTTGGTTTGTCTACAATCCTCAGTTACACCTTCCTTTTGGATGCTTTAGATCCCAACCGATGACAACGTACCTTACGTGATCTGCACCGATTGTAGAAATGGTTTAAGAAAATCAGTTGCCTTTCGGAAGTCTTGCGTACGCAACGATCGAATCTATCAGCAAATGTTCTCACAATTCATAGCCGAGACTAGGCACGAAACGGATCGAAAGCTACCGCCTGCCACTGTTCACCTCAAATCGGAAGTTGATTTCGACGAATGCGAGCATGAATTTCTCGATGAAATTGAAAATGTAAACTGCGATGATACTGGTTTAATTCTTGCTAGCACTGAGCAGTACGTTTCTTGTGATGAAGAGCTGATTGAATTGGACAATCGTCACGATGCTAGTGATACCGTTCTAGTGACACCGGCGGCCGTAAACGTTCGTGCCGGTAGGGGCAAAAGGCTCATACGCCCGAAAGCAAACAAAGCGGGCGAAAGGTCCAAGACGCTACGGCTAACGAAGCAGGCTGCCACTCCCAAAGCATATTCACAAGAACAGCCGTTCGTTCTGGATTGGCCATATTTAACGAAACAGCTTTGCGACCTCTGTGGCCAGATGGTTACCAACTTAAAGCGCCACTTGCTGAGCCACACCAAAGAAGCGATGTACGCCTGTCCACACTGCTCCATGAAAATGACCGATGGCTCCAATCTCGTGCGGCACATCAATGCGGTGCACATGAAAACGATCGTCAAGACGTGCGATGCATGCGGCCAAGGGTTTACGCATTACAACACCTACAACTCGCACATGGTAAGCACGCGCTCCGATGCCTGCAGCTGATACGAATTTAGCCAGCCATTTTATATTTTTAGCGCACCAAACACGGTATCGGGGAGAAATTTAAGTGCAAACTTTGCCCAAAAATATTCAACCACAAGGGCAGCTTGAGGGAGCACATCAGCCGAATGCACACCTATGAAAGTAAATACGAGTGCAAGCTGTGCAGCAAACGGTTTAAGACCAGGTATGATTTAAAAAATATATATATTAGTTCAGACGGTCTTACTATTATTTCTATCCCAACTAACCCGCAACTAATAATTGAAATTTTTATGTTTTATTGTGTTTTAAATTCCACTGCTCTACTCTCTTTCTTCTTCAACACAGACGGGCGTTGAACATACACGGCAGGGTACATTCGGACAATCAGCCGTACGCATGCAGCTACTGCCCGAAGCGGTTCAAGAGTGGGTACGCTCGCAAT
This sequence comes from Anopheles quadriannulatus, assembly GCA_000349065.1. Lineage (NCBI taxonomy): Eukaryota > Metazoa > Arthropoda > Insecta > Diptera > Culicidae > Anopheles > Anopheles quadriannulatus. The sequence continues at coordinate 279,646 of KB665988.1, forward strand.
ACGCATCAGCTCACGCACACCGGCATCACGTTCTCCTGCGAGCTTTGCCGAAAGTCCTATCGGTACAAATCCTTGCTCAATATACACATGCGAAAACACCACCCGGAGGCAGTGATCAAATCGGAAAATGCAGACGAAGATGGTGCAGATGAAGGAATTGTATAGATAGACGAATCAACAATTGTATTCAAATCGTTTAACAGTAAAAAGTATGTTAAAATTAACAGACAACAAATGACAGTTTTCCAATTAGTTACCCAAGTGCCACAAATCCATTAAACGACCACTAAACGAGTTCTAAACGGCTCAACTTAGACAGAATCTAAAAAGACTTCGTTTAACAGATTATGAACGACTGATTCATTCTAAAAGCAGCAAAAAATACTAGTGACGCGCCACCTGTTGGCGGGATAGCCACACAACGGAGCTTTCTCATTCCCTCTGTGTGTTGTATGATTTCGCATTGAAGTTATGTATCGCTAGAACTAGAACGGCGATACGTTTGATATATTACTAAACTCTAATAGGCTCATTAGACGAAGGAAAGTACTGTCATCCTCGATTGGTATTTTTCTGTCAAACTCAGGCTTTGACACAAAAAAAACTGCCGTACGGTGTAATGTGCAATAAGACATGATCATTTTTCTGTCAGTTCTTACATTTTTTTCAGTTCTTACAATTGCTAATTCTCAAAATGACTGTCAATTATCGTTTAGACAATTCTTGATGAGTTCATTGACTTTCAAGTCATATATCGAATATGTACGAAAACTGATCCGGACTGATCCGGACTGATCCGGAGTCAAATCCGGTTATGATCCGGAGTCGGAGTCATATTTTGCGCTCCGGATTACCCATCACTAATTGAATCCCGGGTATCCCGTTGATGTAGAGAGTTCGGGTTAGGTAGGGTCAAGGTAGATTCAATACCCAACGGGACCAACGGGTCGGAGTCGCTTATGCTTTCTCGCACCTACTGAACATTCGGGTCGACCCGAACTCGCTGCAACCACGCCACTGTTGAATGAACCCACCTTGGCCCGACCCGACTCAAACTCGTTGCACCAACGGGTCGAAGTCACTTATGTTTTCTTGAACCTATCGAACCTACTTGTACCTTTCGGATTGAACCGAACGACTCAAGCTCGCTTACGGATGGCTACGACCCGATAGGTTCGGGTCGACCCGCCCATCACTACTACACAACGATGAACAGTTGTATTCGAACTTATTGAACTTATTGACTAGTCACCCTGTGCTGCCTTTGGTCCTGTGCAAGGCTGTCAAAACAACACAAACAACGTTTCGCGTCCGTGTGAATTGTGGCTGTTTGTGCTGTGTGTTGTGTTTACGTGCCGTTCGCTGCTACCGAAACAGAAACCAACCATGGAGCTAGTTGTGCAGGAAATGTGGAACTTTTGTCGATTTTGTTTAAGCCAGGACGAAGATCTTCTTATCCCGATCAGGAACGCACTGGACGAGCACGTCACCGTCGACAATATAGAACGATTCACGGGCATCGCTGTAAGTAGGAGGGAATTGCCGGTTGCCTTGTCGCGTCCCTTTCTGGGTTAAAATTAATGCCCGCGCTTGTCTTTGTAGATCGAACCGGACGAAAACATTCACGATGCCATTTGTACCGATTGCTCCAACCGATTGTACACGTATGCTGTCTTCCGGCGGTCTTGCTTAAGGAACGATGCCTATTTACGTAAAATTTACCCACAAATGTGTGCTGATGACATACTGGATGAAGTAGATGCTGCAGCGGCTAATCACAGTACCGACCCGTGTGTTAACCGGAAGTTGGAAAGTGTCGTTCCGAAGGCATCCTCTTCCCAAGGGACGAGTGTGTCAGAAGAATATGAAGATGAAGAAGAAGAAGAAGAAGAAGAAGAGGAAGAAGAAGAAGAAGAAGAAGAGGAAGAAGGATATTCATGCTTCTCAAGCGAACAGCCCACCACACAATCGATGGTGCTCGCAAGCCCCTCTCCCCCACCATCGGTCGATCGTGGCGTGAAGGATGAGCTAGTGGAAGAAGAACTGTACTCGGCTAACTACATCGCACCGGGCGAAGATTTGGACGATGACGCGCGGGGCTCCAGCGACGACGACAGCTTCATAGCGGAAATGTACAACGCCATCATGCGCAAACCGCAACGAGCCTACACGCAGTCGAAAGTTGAGCAAGAGTACATTTCGAACGAAATGTACCACCTGCTGGACCTGTCGAAGTATCGGCGCCAGCGGTATCTGTGCGAAATGTGCGGGAAGATGGTGAGCGATATCGTGTCGCACATCGTCAGCCACAAGCAGGAGGCCCGGTACGCGTGTCCGCACTGTCCCGTCCGCATGACGCACTCGGCCAACATGATGCGGCACGTGCAGGCGGTACACGAGCGCAGGATAGTGAAGACGTGCAAACCATGCGGCAAAGGATTTACGCACAAAAATGGCTACGATTCGCATATGGTACGAAACGCAACTTGAAAAGCGATGTTGAATGGGCAAGGGAAATCCTTACACAATTACTACACAGGCAACAATCGTTCCATATGTTTGCAGCTATCACACCACGGCATCGGGACGCAGCATGAGTGCAAAGTGTGCGGAAAGAAGTTCAACCACAGGAGCAGCATGAGAGAGCACATCAGAAGGTATCACGAAATGGAGAGTTACAGCTGCTCGTTGTGTGACAAAACGTTCAAAATGAGGTAAGATTTGCATCCGTACAACAGAGCTACCCTGCACAATGTTATCAATCGGTTTTTACCGCTTTTTTATTGTTTATTTGCAGGAGAGCACTTCAAAATCATCAGCTAGTTCACAGCACGGAAAGGCCGTACGCATGCCCGCGGTGTCCGAAGCAGTTTAAAAGCGCCAAAACTAGAGCCACCCATTTACGCACGCACAGCGGCATCCAGTACAAATGCACGGTGTGCGACAAATCCTATCGGTACAAAGCGCTGCTTAATATACACCGTCGTAAAATGCACCCGACGGAAGATCTTAGCAATGAGTGAATTGATCCTCACTCAAAAAAAAAGAAATACACGGTAAAAGCGGAACTGCAATTTTGTTGCCTTTGCCAATCCTGTGCCAACGTACGGTAGTAGTTGGAGAATATTTTCCCCCTGTTATTACCGGCTCACCAGGGCACCAACGTTAGACTTTGAACAAAACAGAAAGAAAGGAATATATTAGACAAAAAGGAAATTATTTGACAGTTAGTGAGAATACAATTAAATTACTGTGCCCAACTGCAGCAGCACGCCGTACATGTGGAAAGTTGACTATAGCCTTAACAGAAAAAAGGAAACAAACAATGAATCGAAGATAACATTTCAACAGTTCCCTTCGTATTAAAAGAAAAAAAGGCAACTCCTATCCGACTTCGATAATTTCGGAACCGACTCCGACTCCTAGGTTCGCCCAGCATTATGCGGAGTCGCTCAGAATCGCCCGAAGTCGTTGGGAGTCGTTCGGAATCGTCCAGATTCGTTTGGAGTCGGAGTCGAAGTCGTCCGGAATCGTTTGGAGTCGTCCGGAGTCGTTTGGACTCATCCGGAATTGTTCGGAGTCGTCAGAGTCCTCCGGAATTGGTTGACGTCAGAGTCGCGGAGTTGGCTGGACTCCGGACGACTCCGACTCTGAACGATTCCGAACGTCTCCGACTCCGGAAGGAACTAGTGGTTCGGATTGGGCCAGTAGTAACTGCCCTAGGCCCAAATGTCCTTTTTGTTCTGCTTGATTACATCATAATGACGAAAATCTATGTATAATGCTTAGATGTGATGTAAAATACAACTAAAATGGTGGAGGAAACGATTACCCCTCCGTTTCGTATCTAATGTCCCACATGACAACGTTTTTTTTGTTTGATATCATCTTGAAACGATACCTCGTGAGGATTTTCACTTTATCGCTAAATGGAGCCTAAATCGATGCTGGTATAGGATTTTATTCCATGGCCACTTTGGGACTCCTTCAAACTTCGCCTAAACATGGGAATTCGGATGTTCCAGATTAATGTGCGTAAAGCAATTTGTTATTGTATTCTCTTTTTTTAACAGATTTAATACATTGTCAAATGATCGATGGCTATAGGTTGTAATTCTGGTTTAAAAAGATCAGACATTTCACAAGATATTTTAAAATTTGCATTATGGATTTCTGGCTAAGAAATCGCACTTAATACTAGAATCGTTTTTATTCCGCACCTCGCAATTATACGCCTGTCTGCCGTAGATGCTATGATACCAGCAGGTCCACGAAACGGTACTACTCGAATCCTGCGCTTTGGAGGAAGAAGCGGAGAGGAGTCGCAGCTCTTCGGTTGTTTTCATAATTTTATCCATCAATGCAGTAACTTGTGACATTTGCTGATTTGTTATTTTGTTTTGTTTGGCTCGTTCCTCCGCGCGGCGTAATTTCTCCAACATCTTGTCCGCCTTGGCAGCCGAGTCGTCGATTGAAGGAACCTCTACGGCATCGACATGCACACTAACGGCCGACTGTATCGAAGCCGGCAGTGCACGAAGCCAAACGTATTCGAGCAATGAATCCGGGCATCCTTTGCCCAAGAGGCGCATTTCGGCTAGCAGCTCGGACGGCTTCCGGTCGCCAAGCTTCACGGTGGTGAGCGGGTGAGGTGTGGTGGCGGGTTTCAGCTCTTCTACCGTAGGATAGCAGGCACGTACGGCAGCTTTGAGGATTTTGTACTTTTTCTTCGAGTTTAATGTACTACACATTTGGATCGTCTTGCGGACCATTTTGGCGCGGCTGCCTAGGCAAGTGATGAGCGCATTGTACCTGTACCTGTCCGAGTAGTGGCCATTCATAACAAACGTGGCTTCCAAGGCAAGAAACCAAAAGTCAAGAAGTTCCGGTTCAAAGGGTGGATAGATTATATTGAGCGAAACTTTTTGTTTTGCTTTGTTTTTGTTGGGCACGGCAGCTGATGCTTCTTTCTTGGCCACGGTTGGCGGTTCAGCCGTTGGCGGCATATTTCCTATCAAACCTGTCGCACGCACACACACACACAGCCTGCGCAGTTTGTTTGGACGGCGTTGTGCGCCTGTTTCACCCGTTCTATCCTTGTTCTGCGAACGTATCACAATGTTCTTTTGATATTACCTCACTGAGAGTACTTTTTTACTATTATTTTATGGAAAAATGTGTCGAGTTCGGAGAAATGCCCATCCAGTCCCAGGATGTTCCGGTTCTGTGTGCGTACAGACTCTTTGACGGTTGGCAAAGGATAGCGCGTCGTGGGATGACAGCTTGAGGGCTTGTAATTCGCAACCACCCTGTGAAGATTTTTACAAATTAAAAAAAACTCCACCTTTTGTTGTGAACAAAAACATATGTTTGACGTTTGAATCGCAGCTGATATTTGTTTGACAACAAACCTGCATTCGGAATCGGGGATGGCGAATGCACTGCAAGCAATTGTGCCCATCTGCAGGTTCTGCCTGTGCGAGGACGACCAGCGCCTCTGTCCGATCACAGCAACCTTCAGTGCTTCACTTACGCACGCAGATGTGGAACGATTTACCGGAATACAGGTGAGCAGAAATCCTCGCTCTATGAAGAGATCGGATACGCTTTCGGGTGAACTTAAGAGATTGTGATTGCTCCACTTTCAAGATAAACCCAGACGAGGACTGCGCGACCTACGCCATCTGCCACGAGTGCGCAAACAGGCTAAGAACGGCTGCGGAGTTCCGATGCACCTGCTTAAAAAACGATATAAAATTCCAGGAGCTGTTCATGACGCTCATTTACAGTGCAGAGCGCGCGTACTATGAAGATTGGGAGTGTGAAGAATTGTCCGACGACGATGAGAAACAGGAGAAGGAGCAAATGAGCGATCATACAATCGAATTCGAAGCACTCACACTGGAGGGGTACAGTTACGATGAACAAGAGCGCAATCCAATCAGCTCGCCAGAATGCCAGGACGATGATGCAGAGATGTACTCTGCGAACTATATTGCGCCCGACGATCCGTACCATTCGGAGACAACTGACGAAAGTCGAACAAATCCCCTCTTGTTAAGATCGGCAAAACAGAGAGGAAGTATACAAAATGGCGCCGATCTGCTTGAAAACGTGCAGCGCAACGTTCGCCGACCGGGCAAGAGCAAGGGAAAGAAGCGGAAAATCCTTGATGCATCGATCGTTGATCAGAGTCCGGGCTACTACATTAAAAAGTACAAAGCGGGCCTCCGTGTGCGCCCGAAGACGCTCTGCGAAGTGTGCGGCGTGTTCGTGATCGGGGTACGCCGCCATCTGCTAAATCATCGGCAGGAGTCGCTGTACGGTTGCCCGCACTGTCCAGTGAAGATGAAGCAGAAGAGCAACATCATGGCCCACATCAACACGGTGCACTTTAAAACGGTCGGCAAAACGTGCGGCATCTGCGGGAAGGGCTTCGTACACCACAAAACGTATCGCTATCATATGGTAAGTAGTGGGATGTATGTTTCATACAAATAATGTCCAAATGATGATCTAAAAACCGGAGCTTCTTTCGCCCTCTCTACATTTTAGCTGACTCATGAATCCACTGGGAAAAGATTTGAATGCAAACATTGCAACAAAACGTTCAGCAATGAATTCACGCAGAGAGATCACTTCAAACGGTTTCACACCTTTGAATGCAAGTGATAATACCGCGTTTGGTTACACTAGTGATGGGTTAAGTTGAAAACAATCCGGAGTCGTCTCCGATAATTTTGAAGTCGACTTCGGAAGGTAGGTCCACCCAGTATTATCCGGAGTCGTTCGGAATCTCTCGGAATCGTCCGTAGTTGTCCGGAGTCGGCTGGAGTCGTCCGGAGTCGACCAGAGTCGTTGGGAGTCGGAGTCATCAGGAGTCGTTTGGAATTGTCCAGAGCCGTCGGAGTCGTCCGAAGTCGCTGGAAGTTGGCCAGAGTCTTTTGGAGTCGTTCAGAGTCGTTGGAGTCGTCCGCAATCGGTTGGAGTCGAAGTCATCCAGAGTCGGATCGGAGTCGTGGGTGCGCTCCAAAGAGCACGTCACTAAGTTACACAGAAGAAAATAAACCTAAAAATAGCATTAAAATCATTATTGCCATAAAAGTACACGCATGTGCTGGAAAAGCAACCTTTTCTCTCGTCTCCGAACCCGTTCGGAACCACCCTGTACGATACAAATGGGCGCCGTTTTGACAATCCGTTTCGTTAGAAATTTGTTTACCAACAATCCTTCTCTAGATTTCGCCCGCAGTATGGCGATCGCCTCGCAGGGATTGCTAAACGTTTGCCGATTCTGTTTGTCCCAGGAAGATGAACGAATCATTCTGCTCGATGAGATCCTGGACGCGTCGCTCTCAATCGAAAATGTGCAACAGTTAACAGGAATTGAAGTAAGTTCGACACGGCTGAATAATGCGACGCATTGGTGACTGTACTAAAGCAAAATTGCTTTGCGTGCTTCTACAGATATGTACGGATCAAACAACGACGCAGGCGGTATGCTTGGAGTGCACGAGCAAGCTTAAAAAGGCTTCGGCATTCCGGAACAACTGCATCAGCAACGACTACCTGTTCCGGCAGCTCTGCTCAAGGTCGCGTTTCACCGACGTCCAAGGTGCTACTGATGATGTCCAAAACGATGATTCTGTCCTGGAGGATCCATTAGATTTTGAGATCACTGATAATACGATAAACGATGGTTTCTCGCCTTCTGACGATGAAACGGACTTCGAACAGGATGATGATGATGAGCCAAATCGAACGCGAACGAAACGAAATACAGACTCCACCAACGATGATACAATGGAGTACAGGGAAGAGGTCATCGCTTCCGTTGATTATGATGACGGCACAGCTATCTCGGAAACCAGTCCGCCTAAACGCCATGAAGACGAGGTAACGATGCAGCAATCGACGGAACAAGACGATCCGCTCTACTCTGCCAACTACATAGAGCTGGGTGAACCACCCACTGATGGCGAGGAAGCTGCATTAAGTAAGAATGATAATCTTACCTGCTGGACTGGTTCACGCACCAGACGAGCCAAGCTCGTGTTAGTGCGGAGCGGACAAGCTGCCGGTAATACTCGCGCTGCCACCTCGACGAGCATTCTATTTCGCCGCACCAAGCGCAAGCGTCAGAAGCCACTCTGCGAAACGTGCGGTAAGGTGGTGACAAACATTGCAACGCACCGCGCAACACACAGCAAAGAGATGGGCCACGCCTGTCCGCACTGTTCGATACGGATGAGCAATTCATCGAATCTGCTGCGCCACGTACAAGCCGTCCACCTGAAACTGAACATAAAGACGTGCGAAATCTGTGACATTGGGTTCACCCATTACTCTACCTATCGGTCGCACATGGTACGTTTGGCGTTATCCTTTGGCCGGAAAAAACAATTTTGGCATTTTTTTTTCTAACTCCAGTGCTTTGCTTTATGTTTTCAGTACACACAGCACGGAATCGGTGAGCTGCACGAGTGCCGCGTGTGCTCGAGAACGTTCCCGGACGCCTGTGTGCTGCGAAAGCACGTGAAACGGTTCCATGGCGTGCAGGAGCACGCCTGTCCCATCTGTGGCAAACTATTCAAGATGCTGTAAGTTAACGTACTAAACGGGAAGCTTCTTATGCAGCTCATAACTAACGATTGCTAACGTTTTTTTTTTGCGTTTGCAGCGACATGCTCAAGCGTCACCAGCTAGTCCATTCTAAAGAGCAGCCGTTTATGTGCAGCCAGTGCCCGAAGCGCTTCAAAAGCGACACCTCCAGGAAAAAGCACGAGTTCACCCACAGCGGCATCCTGTTCGGTTGCTCCCTGTGTGGCAAAACGTACCGGTACAAGTATCTCGTCAATGCGCATATCAAAAAGGAGCACCCGCTTGAAGGTGGCGAAAACGACGCAGAAACGCCACCACACGGCGAGGGTACGGCGGAAGGGGAATCGACCGTTATCGAGTATGGCGAAAACTGAAGGCGCCTGGTAATATTTATTAGAAGTGAAAAGGTTGGAAGAACAACGCGTGGATTTGTGAATTGAAATACAGAAATCATTGTGAAAATGCTGCCAAGTTCACTTCTTTCATGCTCCCGAACGAGTAAACATTCCAGGACCAGAATAGGTTTGCAGTAAGAGTCGGGAAAAAATCGGGATACGTAGTTGCGAACAATCATCTTCCGACCAACTCTGTAGCTGAGCCTAGGTAGCTCCAGATTGGATTCGTGAAGCCATTCCAACTCCGACGTTCTTAATTCGGATGCGACTCCGAAATAAATATTTCATTTTTTATGGCTTTGAATCCGGCTAATCCCGAACATATACAGATTCAATTGGCTCCGATTGAATCCGGATTACTCCGATCGGATTCAAATGGCTCCTATTGAATTCGTTTCACTACCGTGCTTAATTCGTAGAGCAAAATACTTATACACTACAAAAGCAAGCTTGCAAGAAACCCTAGCTCCTAGCTAACATTGCTGTATTCATCGCTACACAAATAAGAGGGTGGTCCCGTGGTACAGTCGTCATCTCGAACGACTCAATAACATAGATTCTAGCCTAGAATGAACCGGTCCCCCGTAGCAGAGATTGACTCTACGGCTGCATGGTAATGAATTACGTCTCGAAAGCCTGTATAGGCTGGCATGTCCGCGTAGGAGGTAACGCCAAATAGAAGAACTTATAAGTAGAAATCGATTGTCTATGTGCGTACCGGCAAAACCGTATACTGAGTTTTCTATGGCTTTCTAGTTGTTTCTAGATTTTAATTGTTTTGATAAATCTCGTGAGTTATGGTTTGCTTCCTAAATATATTTGTATTCTTTCAACGCTATACTAACAGTTTTCCACATATGTTTACCTATTCCCAGAATTAGTTGGCATTTTTCAAAAATAAAAATATATTATTTAAATATTTTTCAAACGAATAATTCAAACAATTTAGGGCATCGTTTAATAACTTGTTGAATAGTTCAAATAAATTAATTGAATCCAAATACTTTCTGGAAGCTAACAATAAATCATGAGCTGAACCCATAGACAAATTGGAAAGTTTTCAACAAATCTTAGGAAACTTATGGCTAATGGCTACATCCATACAGTGTCTAGTGGCTCTGTATAGTGCAGATAAGGGAACGTAAATTAGGAAGTGTAATTAAGAGTTCATAATTATAAATAATTTACTATACATCCCAAAAAGCACTCCCCTTACTAACTCCGGAGTTGATCCGGATTCAAATCCGAAAGCAGCTGGATTCGCATCAATCGAAATCCGCCTGCGGACCCATTTTGCCCATCACTAGCTGAGCCCTTTCTTTGCTATATGAGCAACGCTTCAGCGAATCACCCTGTACTGTTGAGGCCCTTTTTCCCCAAACCCAAGGTGTGTGCGAGCGAGAGTGCGCGCGAATTTGACATTTGCTGCAGCTATCGCACTGTTTGTCAACAAAACGTACTCCTTCGATGTGCTGCAACCGCTGCTGCGTTGCTCGGGATGGCGTCCATCAAGCAGGAAATATCGAACATTTGCCGATTTTGTCTGAACCAGGACGAACAGTATCTCATTCCGATCGTGAAAATGCTGGACGCTTCGCTAACGATCGAGGATGTACAGCGGTTTTCCGGGCTTAAGGTGCGTGTTCCTCGCGACAGTGCTCGGTGGTGCCTCCATGAAGCAACGCTTGCTAGCAAAACCGATCAATTTGCTTTATTTTGCAGATAAGCACCGACGGCGACGTAACGTACACGATGTGCCTGGAGTGTACGAACAGTTTGAAAATTTCGGCCAACTTCCGTAACACCTGCCTGAACAATGATACGCTTTTCCATGAGCTAAGTAACGTGCTGGCGGCCAGTGCCGAGAGTGCGTACGACGACACCGTCGAGTATCTGGAAAGCGAGTTCGATGAGGAGGATGAGGAACAAAAGGTGTACGAAGTGCAGGAACAGCAACCGATGGACGTCTACACGACAGAGCAGTGGACCGGACCGTCCAGCCCAAAGAGCGACCCGGACGCGGACGTGCGGTACGAAGAGGAAGAGTACATCCTAGAGGGCACGGAGGGCATGAGTGTGGGCAACAGTGAGGAGGCGCTGGACCAGCTGGACGATTTCCGCTACTCGGCCAACTACATCGAGCTCGGTGAACCGATGTCCGATGATGACGGCGTAGACTACATGCTGCTCGAGCGAGATAGTGAATCTAGAAAACGGGACCGAAAATCGAAACGAGGTAACGAGGTTTGGTAGACCGATGTGGCCAGTGACAGTCCCATACAGCTTGTTTTTTTCCTCTCCTCCGTGTGTAAATCTACAGATGAGCGAATGCGCGGCAAGCGCAAACTACACCTGTGCGACTGGTGCGGCATATTCGTGAACCATATACCGAGCCATATACTGATCCACCAGGAGGAAGCTACCTACGGCTGCCCGCACTGTCCGGTGCGGATGAAGCAGAAGGGCAATCTGGCGCAACACATCCAAACGGTGCACCTGAAAACGGTTGGCAAGCGGTGTGAAATATGCGGCAAGGGCTTTATCCATCACAAAACCTACCGATACCACATGGTAAGTGAAGATAGTAGGGAATGGAAAGCACAAGTTTGCCATTCCCTCGGTTGGAGCGTGTTTTCGAACTAAAGTCCAACTTCGCTTTGCAATTTCAGCGCATGCATCAGGACGCTGGGGAATCGTTTGAGTGTCAGGTGTGCTCGAAACAATTTGCCCGTTCCTGTGGTTTGGAAGATCATTTTAAAAAGTATCACAGCATAGCAAAAACCTGCTCGAAATGATTCATTCGAGGCGTATGCGAGGTGTGATTTTCTATGCAAATGGACAGAAGGAGTGAAAAAGGGTGGATGCGGAAGAGTGCAAACTACAACAACAGGTCGTTTGATAGAGATATGTTTTTTTTTTAACTCAACCTTAAAAAGAACAGGTACATGTCACTCCATAGGTCCTGTGATGCTCCAACTCGACACGGCTGGGATTGTGGTGGGTCTCATCATGTTTTTTTCAGTTGCTTTACTCGTTAACAAGATCACGGGAATGTTTCCTAGAGTTGCCCTCGTTTAACTGAAAATTGTGTGGAATTGAAATTCGTCATGATAGCAAAGACGGCCAGAAATTGTACATAGATGCACCTGCATAATTCATACTGTAACTGATTATTTTGTACGTTTTAATAAAGGAAGCATTGTATAATACTATACAATGTATTTTAAGTAATATTTTAATGAATTCAGTATTACTTCAGAATTCAGTAATATCAATGAGTTTAGAGTTGCGTTTCATGAATCTTTCGTTGAGATTCATTCATATTGTGATCTTCAGTGAATAGTGATGCGAATCTCTAGTTGATCATGAAAGATTAATGAATCTCTAAATATTCATGACTCTCCAAGAATTAATAAATCTCCTAAGGTTCATGAATCTATAAGACTAATAAATCCTAATAATAAAACTAATAAATAAATTCTATGATTCCTGGGAGATTTATGAATCTCTTGAAATTAATGAATCCCTATAGATTCGTTAATCTTTCGAGATATAAGAATCTTTCGAGATTCATGGATCTTACGAGATTCGTGGATCTTTCGAGATTCAAGAATCTTTCGAGATTCATAAATCTGTCGTGATTTATGACTCTTTCTAACCGAGATTCAGATTCATTGCATCATTCCAAAGATTCATTCAGATACATGAATCTGAATCAGATTTACCCAACACTAAATGAGTTTCGCTTGAATTCCTTCATTGTTGCTATACCACAAATCGGTTCGTTATCGTATCGAGGAAGGGTCAAGGGTCTCGGAATAGTTCCTGGACGGAACGAAGTTAGTATAGATTTTGAATTGGATGACTACATGATAGGACACGAATCAGTTAATGTACCTGTGCTCGCTTGATATTTTTTCCAGCAACGGTATGGTTTTCCAACATTTGATCTACACACAGAAAATGGAAAAGGAGAACCAATGATTGCACATCACACAACCTCATACATCTTGATCTATGTTGACCTTGTCGGATTTTGACAATCGTTCCATCGACTTTGTTTATCAACAGATCCTGTTTCCGGTTCTGAATGGCGATCGTTCCACAAGAATTATCATCTATCTGTCGGTTTTGTTTGTGCCAGGAGGAGAAACAGTTGCTTCTGATAGCAAAAACGATATGCTCTTCCCTGACGATCGAAGATGTACGACGATTCACTGGCATACCGGTAAGAAAAACCATTTTTAAGGAATTGCCGGGCGGTTTACTAGTGACCGCGGATTCGATTCCTTTGAAACAGATTCCTCATCCATCCGGACCCTCGTGCAAATAGATTCAATTAGTTCATATTAATTGGAAAAAGAAAATAAACAAACACTTCGCCATGTGCATTGCATAGAAATCTTTCATTGCAGATTCTTCCCGACGATGTGTTGCGTTGCGCGATATGTTTTGAATGCTTGGGCAGTCTGAAAAAGTCTACCGACTTCCGGTACGCATGCATTCGCAATGATGCCACCTTCCGTCGGCTGTGCGTTGGGCCATCCTCTGTTGACAAAAAAGATCCGACCAATCTCAAATACAATCCAATGGTGCTGCCTGATGCCGATCCGTTGGAGTTAAAATTTGATATGCTCACCGATGAACTCGTTGAAACTAAACTGTATGACGAAGACACAAGCGTACAGATAATTGCCAATCAAGATGCCAGAGAAACAGTCTCCTGCGAAGAGGTCGCGGAAGCAGAAGAGTACAACGCGCCCTACTCAGCCAACTACATCGAGCTTGGAGAACCTTTCTCCGATGATACTGATACTGACGAACCGAAACGGAAGGGGAAACCACGACGAAGAAAAGCAGACTTGTATGGCACCCGGTCAGACGCCACCAAGCAGCCCAGTCAGACGCCAACGATACTAGAGAATGAAAGTGACCCATCTTTGAAACCCAAGGCCCCGAAGCACAAGAAAGTGCTCTGCTACGTGTGTGGCATCTGGATTACAAATATCGATGGGCATATCGCTAGCCACAACAAGCAGGCTAACTTTGCATGTCCGCACTGTCCTGTGAAGATGATCAACAAGTGCAATTTGATGCGCCACGTTAAACAGGTGCACGAGAAGAGGATAATCATGTATTGCGAACTGTGTGGGAAAGGGTTTACCCATAAGAATAATTACGTTTCGCACATGGTAAGCGTCTCCTGTGATGTACTAGCCTTTCGCGTGTACATTAACATTCACAGCACAAACTCTCATCTTGCTGTTGTTGCAGCGCTCGCAGCATAACATCGGCAGAACCTACGACTGCAGTGTGTGTTTCGTCAAATTCAGACATCAAGGTGCACTGCGAAACCATTTTCGAAGCGTTCATCTCAACGAGACGTTTCCTTGCGCTACCTGTGGCATGGTGTTTCGGACTCCGTAAGAATCGCAGCTTTGCAATCTGCACAATGAGAAAACCAGCCCGTATATTCACTACATCTTTCGATTACTTCCAGCGAGAGACTGAAAAGACATCAGCCGGTCCACTCGACGGAGCAACCGTACGTGTGCCGACAATGTCCGAAGCGGTTTAAGTATCGCTATGCTAGGACAATACATGAGATTACCCATACGGGCGTTATTTTTCGCTGCAGACACTGCGACAAATCCTATCGGTACAAGGCCCAGCTCAAGGTGCATCAAAGGAAAACGCATCCGGATAGCGAATCAGACAGTACTGCACCGTTAGAACGAGCTACCTCCGAAGAGACGGAGCAAATAACGGATACTCAAGCGTAGATTTAAGATGAGAGTCCTCGCCCCGGGAAGAATATGAGTAGGAGTATTAATCATTTCCAAGGGGAGTACGTTAAAACAGAAGTCCTCTACGATTACCAAAGCAAACCCAAAGCTACTTGAGCGGGGGGAATGATAATGAAAAGGAAGTTGATTGTTTCGTCCACTGTTACAACACATTGTTCCCATCATCTCTCCTTTTTTAACCATTTTTATAAAGATTTTGGGCGTAGTCATTCGCCTCAAGCACAAATCAGTTAATTTTTAAATTTCCGAACGAACGATTTTCAGAACCACCCTGTGCCTTGCTTCGCTGTCACTGTTTTGTTATGACAATTTTCCTTCCCTGGCATTGTTTATCCACCTATCCAGCAAGTGAAAACACGGACGACACCGGACCGGATAGTAAAATGTTTCCCATTTGTCGGTTTTGTCTGTGCGATAATGAAACCCGCCTCGATCTAATCGCAACCTCACTGGACGGATCTCTTACGATAGAAAGTGTGGAACGCTTTACAGGCATCCAGGTAACAGGGGCAGCGTGGGGCGCGTTGTTTGACTTCCAACCACTAACACACGGTCCCAACGTTTCGCAGCTACACCACGAAGAACATGGCTCATACGCGCTGTGCCGGGATTGTGCCGAAAAATTAAAACAATCCGTCGCCTTTCGAGACAACTGCCTAGCCAATAGTGCGCTTTTCGAGCAGCTGTACAGTAGTAGCATTATATACGGGCAGGAGGAAGAACCTCCCGACGAAACACTGTCAATAGCAGCATCGAGCGTAAAGGTAGAACAATTAGAAATTGAAATAGTGTGTGATAAGCAAATGAAATTAACCGAGGATGGGCCGGAATGGCAGTACAGTGTCGAAGAGTTTTCACACGATTCGCCCCACTCGGCTGATGGCTATTGTTCGGAAAATTGTATCGCACAGGACCAAATAAAGTCGGAGGCCGAACGAGATAACGATACTGACGCAAGCCTAACCCTTCCACCTAGTACTGGCAAACCATTGAAGCGGCCGAAATTGAAACGAAAAGCGACGAACGTGGCAACGGTGGATGACGGAAGCAACGCCGCCCCCGCGCACAGAAACCGGCCAAAGCAGCTCTGCCCGACGTGTGGCAAGCTGGTAAACAATCTGACGTTGCACCGTGCCTGCCACGCGACGGCAACGAAATACGCTTGTCCGCACTGTCCGACGCGAATGAAGGACCCGGCTAACCTGATGCGTCACGTGCAGGCGGTGCACTTGAAGAAGGTGGTCAAATCCTGCGAACTGTGCGGCCAGGGGTTTACACACAAAAACATCTACACCTCGCACATGGTAAGTAGGAGCAGATGGAGTTTTTATACGTTATGTGCTAATGCTTCACGCTTTTTTTACTACAGCGCGCTAAGCATGGAATTGGAGAATCGTACAGGTGCGACGTGTGCGGTAATGTGTTCCGGCATCCGAACGGTTTGCGGGACCACATAAAGCGGTTTCATCTGACCGACAGCAACTATGACTGCCCCACGTGCGGAAAGAGTTTTAAAACCAGGTAAGCTAAACGGTGCGATGCGCAGAGGAGCCCGGCGTTCTGGCACTGGCCTACGGATACATTGGCCCAGGAAGAAGTAGCACAAACTGCGATTCATGTTTATATTCCACCTTCCCTTCCAGCCAATCGTTAAAATTGCACGCTAATGTGCATACAACGCAAAAACCGTACACGTGTCTGCACTGTCCCAAGAAGTTCAAAAGCCGAACCGCCAAAGCGGCACATCAGCTAACGCACAGCGGCGTCACGTTTGGCTGTACGTTCTGCGATAAGTCGTACAAGTACAAGGTGCAGCTCAATGCACACATGAAGAAGAGCCACGATGCGAGTATTACCGAGACCAGAAATGATAGTGATGATTTCTCCAAGATGTTAAGCAACTGTTACGATACTTTCTACAAAATTGCGTGATCGGATCTCTATATACCGTGATGAGGTATATGTAAGAAAGTAGGTTGGTGTATGAAAAATGTTGAATATCAAGTGGACATTACAGTTAAAATTTAAAGAGCTGAATGAGACCAAATGATTTATATTTTTTTAAAGTAATAAAAGCAATTACTCCAAAATTTCAAACCTGCTGGCACGTATCCATACACGTGAATGTACAGTCTGTTCCCGAGTTACGCGGTTTCGGGGATACGCGATTTTCTAAATTTTACAGATCAAATGTCAAATCAGTACACGTTGCATCAAGAATTGTCCAATGCAGTATACATTGTAGTAGTGGGAGCCCCGAATCGGACCTACTCGATTCCAATTTCGTGTTCGGAATCAATACCGGAACCGATTCCAATTCCGGAGCCGATTTCGGAGTCAATTCCGTGGCCGATTTCGGAGTTGACTTCGGGATCAGAATCGACTCCGGAATCCCAATCGACCTGGGAATCGCAATTTGCTCCGGTAACGGAATCAGGATTAAATCCAGAAATGGAACTAGCTCCGGAATGAAATTCAGTTCTTGAATTGAAATAGGAAGCTACCTTCTTTGTGGCTATCAATTAGTGATGGGTAATCCGGAGCGAAGTCTTGGGAGCACTCTGACTTCGGTACGCAAAATATGAATCCGACTCATGTTTTATTCTGGGTTATAACCGAATTCGACTCCGGATCAGTCTGGACCAGTCCTGATCAATCAGGATAACTCCGAATGGGACTTGAGTCTGAACTAGTCCGGTAGAGTCCGAGCGAGTAGTTTAGGTTGGCGTAGCAATTGCTGATTCCCAAAATGACTGTTCATTATTTTACAGACAATTTTTGATGAGTGTGTTATCTTTCAAGTAAAGCATCGTATATGTACGATTCAGTATAACAATTGTCTTTATGTTTAAAATATTTCCGTCTTGCAATAATATTGATCTTTTCGTACGTAGCATCATATTGACAATTAAAACGTAGCATCATTGGACCCTAAAGCCTATTCTTATGGAGATGCCAAAATCGACTCCGTTTCGAAGCTGAAGCATTTTAATTTTGGAGCCAATACCAATTCCGGCGCCAATTTCGATTCCGGAACCATCTCCAAAGCTGATTCCGGAACCAATAGCGGGACCGCATTCGGAATCAATAATATGTGAGTTTTGTACTCGAATCGTATCAAATGTATGATAGAGTGTATAAAAGTAACAATAACGCATAAAGCGCGTATCGCGGGTACATACTGTATATGTGTTTGTGTGTGTGCTCTTCTCTGATGTTTGACATTTGTCGATGGCGCGGCTTGTTTACCAACAAAACCCAAAGGCGCTGCCGGTTCACAATGGCCCGCTCCGCCGGTGCGCAAACGATGCTAAGCGTTTGTCGATTTTGTTTGTGCCAGGAGGAAGATAGCTTAGTTCCCATGGATGAGGTACTAGCGTGCCTGCTTACCCTTGAGGATGTAGTGCGATTCACGGGCATTCAGGTAAGCGACGCATACTGTGCTAATCCCTTTGCCGAAGTAAGGCAAACTCTAAAACCCTTTTTTTTTTGGCTGGTTTTGTAGATTACTGAGAACAATAAAGCATCCTACGCGATGTGCGTGATGTGTACGGATAAATTGAAAGCGTCGAGCATCTTCCGGAGCACCTGTCTGAGCAATGATGCTTACTTTAACGAGATTAGTGCTGCATTGGCCGTTAGTGCTGAGGAAGCGCCCCGTGAAGCAACCAGAACATTGGACAGCTCGATGGATTTCGATGCTTCTGGCGAGGGCGGCACCACCAAACCACAGATTATTAAGAAAGCTAACGAACAGTGGAGGAGTGCACCGGTAGAGAAGCTTTCCATCCAGCCCGGCATCAAACGGAAAGAGACGGTAGTAGAGAACGAACCTGCCTACTGCAGCAACTACATCGAGCCTGGTGAAATACTAACGTCCGAGGAAGAGTATGGCGAGATAGATTGTGACGACAGTTTGAGCAACACGGTTGTACCGGCCGAACGAGAGAAACCATCAGCACACAGGCAGGATCTGCGCCAAACGCAACATCACAGCCAACAGCGTCCCACGTGTAGCCGCACGGTGGTAAATGCACAAAGGATCGAGCAAAAGAGCAAACCGACGTCCCCTCGTCCACCCCGTCCGGAGAAGTTGAAGACTAAAGGCAGCGCGCAGCAACACAGCGGTGCCATGGTACATGATAACATGTTCAAAACAACGTGCAACATCTGCGGCAAACGCTTCGAATATCTCAAAACGTACCAGTACCACATGGTAAGTAGAAAGATTTGCAGACAAATTTGTTTTGCTTAACGTTTTTTTTATACATTGCCGTTTTGTTTTCCTCGTTCGTTTTGCCAGCAAGTACACCAACAAATTGGAAGGTCGTTCAAATGTAGAGTGTGCTCCAGGGTGTTCAGTCGCTCGATCGGATTGGCGGAGCATATAAGAAAATTTCATCGAATAGAAAACAGGTTCAACAGGCTGACACCCCAAAATACCACCAGCTGCAAAG
Source organism: Anopheles quadriannulatus (assembly GCA_000349065.1). Lineage (NCBI taxonomy): Eukaryota > Metazoa > Arthropoda > Insecta > Diptera > Culicidae > Anopheles > Anopheles quadriannulatus. Next base: position 298,906 of record KB665988.1, read on the forward strand.
GCGTGCCGCTTCGGACGGTCGCAAACGCTGCCAAAGCGACAGTGACAGGGCCGGCCAAAGATGCAATTACGGTTAGCGCAAAAATGGCCGAAAGAAAGCGAAACGCGAACGACAGTATTTCGTAGCATATTTAGCATAATTGGACAGCGCACTGTGAACAGTGTGGCTGTGCTGCAACGGGTTTAGTTGCCGTTGAGAAAGATCTCTGGTACAATCACACGTGCATGCGTGCATGTACGATAAAGGACCTTACATGCGTTTCACTACAAATTACACTGCATGTTGTGGGCAGCCGTGCCGACCCCTGGACTTGCCGTGGCAGTTGCGCTGCCACCGGTCAACGTCCAGGAGGACGACAGTGTACACACACACTGTCGCACACACTAAGCAGCGCAAGGCTTAGTGTGTGCCGAGCGCCGCACAACGAGAGTGTGTTGGCGAGCCGATCGAGCAGGAGCTCTCGGCAGGGGCGCTCGGTGCGGCTGGTGCGCGGCCACCGCAATTGTACGTTTTAAAGTATTGTACGTTTTTATTATTATTTATTATGTAAAGTTTTAATATGTGTAAATAAAATAATAAGTGCAAAGAGCAGTTTATAACACTGCATAAGGATAATGAAATAAAATGAAATTCAAAGAATTTACTTACTGGATAGATCACTAGTTCCGGGAAAAAAACTGGGAGAAATAGTATACAGAGATAGTTTAAAAACTTTTGCAACCGCTAAAAACGGTCGTTAAAAATGCTAAACGTGTGTTGGTGAAGAATACCCATTCCCCCAACACCAATACAGCGAGCAGCATCGCTTGTTTTGGTTGAGTTTGACATTACTGCCCGCCGACTTTGGTTTACAAACAAAATTCCCACCCATTCGTTCGGGACTCGCCATGGCAGATGCCGTGCCGCAGCAGCAGCAAATGCTGCAAATCTGTCGGTTTTGTCTGTGCGAGAACGAAGAAAATTTAGTCGCTATCGAGGATATACTGATGCTGACGCTCGCCATCCAGGACGTGGTACGATTCACGGGCATTCAGGTAAGGGGAATCAATCCCGCATTTCCAAAGCTGCACTCAGTCGCCGCCAAATCTTTTTCACCATTTGCCGGGCTCATATTCCAGATTGATGAGTACAACAAATCAATGTACTGCATGTGTCTGGAGTGTATTGATAAATTGAAAAGCTGTGCCGCCTTCCGGAACACCTGTCTGCGTAATGATGCTCTCTTCCAAGACCTTTGCTCAATAATGAATAAGAGTGGCAAGGAGCTGCAAACGGAACCGGTGGAAATCCCGTCCCATCCCATCGATACCAATAAAATCGTTGAACCCGTCGAAAGCTTTCAAACCCTCGAAACCGTTGAAACGGTAGAATTATCAGACAGCTCTGCATACGAAACGACGGATTGTGACGATGCTTGGCAAGCACCCTTGGTTAAGAAGTCCGTCTGCGAACCTGCGCCAAAGCGACGCTACAAAAAACGCAACATCGATTACAGTCTCTACTGCCCCCCGCAGCAGCCCACCGTCTCCTGGAACGCGTTTGCGTACCGGACCACTGTCGAGCCGGGGGACGATTTTACGTATTCGGCCAACTACATCACACCGGGGGAAATATCGTACGAGGAGGACGATACGTCCGTCGATTGGGAGAATTGCCGCCTCAATCCAGACTATCCGCTGATCGCTTACGAACGCCAGCGCGGCATACGGAAGCTGCATATGTGTGATATATGCGGCCTGCTGATGCCACACCTTGCACCCCACATGCTGACGCACGAGGAGGCCCACCTAGCCTGCCCGCACTGTCCGGTGAAGATGAAGCAGAAAACTGGCTTAACGCAGCACATCGAGACGGTGCATCTTAAAACGGTCAAGAAAACGTGCCACCTCTGCGGCAAGGGTTTCGTACACCCTAAAACATACCGATATCACATGGTAGGTGGTGGTGGTGCTGCCGGCCATTGGCCGTTTTCAGCGCACGTGCTTGAGATAATCTCTGCCCGTTTCTTTCTCGTTTTAGCGTGCCCATCAAGACGCAGGTGAGTCGTTTCAGTGCCCGGTGTGCTCGAAGCAGTTCATGCGCTCGATTAGTCTGGAGGTCCATATAAAGAAAACGCACAGCCTAGTGGCGGCCTCAAAGTAAAGCAGGATTGGCAAGCGGTTGAGAATCGGATAACGCGCACCGTGTGCTGCTCATTCTTTTAAATATGGTGATGAAAATGAAAAATTTGATGAACTATGATACAATGCGCTTCATTCATATCATCTATTGAGAATCAATGCTTATATTTTTATTACAATTCAATTGATATTCTTCTCCAATCCAAAGGGACAAAACAGACGGTTTTTGTTCTGCGCTTTTATCGAGATTACTATAAAACTCCACCAAGACCATCTCGAGCTCGAGACATCTTGGGATGCGCAGTTGTCAACACAGCGGTTGACCAGACTACAGTGTGGCCAGAATTTTTTGGCGGTTTTCGGTAGGAGCATCAAAATTTTAACGGTACAGTCTGTTCCCGAGTTACACGGGTTTCGACTTTTTTTTTATTCAGGAGTAACGACGGTTCTCGACTTAGGCAGCGGTCTAATCTTGTTGCGCGCAACATTGTTGCTGGCAAAATGTATGGATTTTGACAGCTAGCGCAACTTTGTTGCCGGCCAAATTCAATCCAATTTAATTTTTGTCTGGCAACATTTTCTATTTACATACCTTGGTCATGGTAATCGGGTGTATGAAATGACACAGCAGCAGTGTGCGTTTTGCTGACATCCGCTAAATTTGGATTTTAAGCACTTATAATAATTTTTTTGGTGTATATATTAATCAACTCTTTCTACTTTTTCAACTCTATATTCAACAAGTGAATGATAAAAAATAAACTCTGAGCTGTTATTTGACTAAAATTTAACGTTAAATAATGTCAAAGTGAAATGTTGCCAGCAACTTTCATAGACCACCTCAGCGATATGTTTCCGAGAAACAATGTTGCGCACAACAACATTAGAACGCTGCCATTCGCGAAGCCGGAGATACGCGGTTTCTAAATTTGACACATTAAATGTCAAATCAGTACAATTTGCTTCAAGTTCTGTATAAATTGCATTTTTGCTAACAAATGGAAGCCGCTTAAAAACCAAAAATATTACAATTTTCTGCACAAATCACATCAAATAAATTATAAAGTGTATAAAAGTACTAACTTAAATCAAAATTTCAGGGCAAACAATAGTATTTTACTCACAAAACGTGAAATTCGACATACGCGGATATTCGAGTTACGCGGATTCATCTGGAACGCAGAAACCGCATAATTTGGGAACAGACTGTAATTTTCGGAAGAAATTTTATATTTTGTCGGTAGTTATCTGACGTCCGATTTCGTCGTACGACGGAATCAAAACTTTTTGATTCCGTCGAATCATCGCATCCGATTTTATCTGTCAATATAATTATACAGGATATGTGGGAACAATAAAAAATTATTTTTTTATGATGATTAAACCTTCAAATCATTAAAATTTTCGCAATATGAGACGAAATAGCGTTTTACAGAAACGTCCGATAAAATCGCATCGGATCAGTGTTGCCACCGCCCTCACTACATTAAATCATTTTGGAAATGGTTTTATGACTTCTCGGTCAGTACATGCGGTCCTCGAGATACCACGGTTAATGGGGTTCGAAAACGGCTGCAAAATATCGAATATCTCGAATTTCCACGTAAGTCGAATCTCGTGATTTCCAAAATATCACTAAAAATTATGATTATACAATTAGGGGGTGGTTTGAGCCACTTAAGATTTGAACCTTTTGAAATGGGTTTCAACATTCGATAAAAAAAGGAAATTATTTGGCAATGTACAATTGATGTGTGAAAATAGTACAATTTGCTCAAATAACTGTCAAATTTAGAAAACGGGGTATCTCCGAATCCGCGTATATGAGGTACCGTGTATTTCGGGGACCGCCTTTACAGATAAATCGGTATTTCTGGTCACTCTGACTATTCGCATCCAGTGGCGTTGTTTATCAACAAAAACTACACTGCGGCTAGAAAATGGAAAGCGCTTCGGCCGAAATATCGAATATTTGCAGATTTTGTCTGTGCCAAAATGAGAAACTGCTCATCCCGGTGCGGAAAACGCTAAATTCTTCACTCGACCTGGACGACCTGGCACGGTTCACCGGAATCGAGGTAATGTTTGAACGCCCAAACCGAACCTCCCATATCGGTCCCTAATTTCGGTACGCCAGCCTTTCTTCCCATTCTCCGGCTTTCCCAGATTAGCACGGAGCACTCTGCCCTGTACGTGATGTGTCTCGAGTGTACCAGCAGGCTTAAAAAATCGGCCGACTTTCGGAACTCGTGCATCAGCAATGACGCCCTCTTCCGGGAGCTGTTTTCCCTCCACAGTGCCGAGCCGGGCGAAGCCGAGTTCGTCGACGACAGTCCCGCGCATATCGTCAAGACGGAAGCGTTTGAAATTGAATTTGTCCTGCCGCAACACGACGAACAGACAACCACCGACTACGAACAGTCCGAGGAGGGGCAGGAACAGGAAGAGCGGCTAGATTCCGGTGCATCGGACGGCAGGGAACAGGCCGAAACGGCCAGCTGGGAACAGTGCGTCGATAGTGTGGTGACAATCAAAGCGAACAGTTTCAGCGAAGAGGAGGAGTACATTGATCAACCGTCGCCATCGACGAGCGAGCAGAAAACGAATGCTGTTTCCCGGCCGCGCGGCACCAAACCAACGCGCACGGGCAACCGCGCCAAGCAGCTGTGCGGGACGTGCGGCAAGCTGGTGAACAATTTACCACGCCACATACTGAGCCACAGGCAGGACGCGAAACGAGCGTGCCCTCACTGTCCCGTGGAAATGGTCGATCATTCGAATCTCCTGCGGCACATCGAAGCAGTCCATCTGAAGAAGATAGTGAAGACGTGCGAACAGTGTGGCAAAGGGTTTACGCACAACAATACCTACAAATCGCACATGGTAAGGGCTGGTTAGATGACGGTGGCGCAATGGGAATAGTGAGCGGAGATTGTGTGCCTGCAAAAATCATGCTCTACTTCTTTATTTTGCAGCGTTCCCACCATGGTATAGGCGATACGCACAAATGTAACGTCTGTAAGAAGGAATTCAATCACCCAGGCGGCTTAAGGGATCACTTTAAGCGGTTCCATAGCGATGAGTACAACTTCAAATGTGCGTTATGCGGGAAACAATTTAAACTGAAGTAAGTGTATGAACAAACCCATATTTAGACAATTTCGACAGCAACGAGTAACGATCGTGCGTTTTTTTTGCCCCCAGACAAGAACTCAAAGTGCACGAAAGAGTGCACTCCACCGATCAGCCCTATGCCTGTAGCCAGTGTCCAAAGCGCTTTAAAAGTGGATTCGCCAGAAAAACGCACGAACTGACGCACTATGGCATTGTTTTCGGCTGTAGGATTTGTAAAAGGTCGTACCGATACAAATCGCTTCTCACGATGCACATGAAAAAGATGCACCCAGAAGAGGTGGCAAAGGATGAAGATGCGGTCAAACTAGAGGCCCAATAGAATGGCATCGGGATCTGGTCAAATATTCTGCCGCAAACCTAGGTGTTTGCTTTTCCAATATGTTTAATGCTAATTGACACTGCTAAAATTCAAATTAAACTTTCTTTTAGTTGTTTTTGTGTACAAAATTGTGTAGATTTTTTTTTTTGAAGATCGAAGAAGAAGAATTGATTATGTAATTCATTCAACATACTCTGCGAATCAACCATACGCTTTTCCCCACATTTTTCTTGTAGCGACACAGGTTGCGCACGAATCTACTAGGTTCGTTTACAATATACGATCGGAGCTATGTTCTCAATGGCTTACTGTACAAATGACTTCACTCAATGGACTCGGAGCAGTGACTGTTTTGGCATGTTTTAACACATTCTCTGATGAAACATGGTTCAACTCCGGTGCTGTTTAGTTTAGAACCGAAAATTGTAAAAAAAAAAGAACTAATCACGTTGTCCATTTTAAACTGCAAAATAGTTGAAATGATATTTCTGATGACGTCCAGTATCCAACGAAAATGATGACTGTCCGATGCATTCAGAGATAAACTTAAATTCTTTTTATAAATTCTTATTTTGCATTTTAATGTAAAAATAAATTCCTTAGAGATAAATAACGGTCAGACGGATGCTACCAGTAGAATCAAATTTATATTGCCTTTAATTGATTCCAAAATGTTCCTTGTCCTCGAAACTAATACAAAATCCATTTCAGGACTAAAAATATCTTTTTTTAAAATCTGTCTGAGACTTATTTGTTTGCAGTTCAGTTTAGACCCAGTAACGTCTTGTCCGAAAACAGAATATGGTTGGACGAAATGGATGGCAATGGATCTATGCAGTAGTACTGGGAAAAATAAAGATTTCGTAGGAATCGATCCTAACTAGTTCCGAAGTTTTCTAGAATCTGATAGTAGGTCAGGAATCAGTTTCAGGTATCGGATTTAGTTATGAAATCAGTTAGGTCAGGTATCGGATTTAGCTATGAAATCAGAATCTGCTTCGAACCGGAGTCGGTTTCGGCATGTCCATAGGAATAGGCGTTTGGGTTCAATGATACTAGCCGAAAAGAATCAAAATTTACTTATAAACGATCCTTTCTCATGGAGATTCTCGAAGTGATTTCGCTTCTGAAACTTCCTATTTCAATTCAAGAACTAATTCTCGTTCCCAACCTAATTCAATTTCTGGAGTCAATTCTGATACCGTTACCAGAGCAAATTGCGATTCCCTGGTCGATTCCAATTCCTGAGTCGATTCTGATTCCGGAACCGATTCCGATCCCGGCTCCGGAGTTAACTCCAGAATCAGCTACGGATACGACTCCGAAAACAGCTCCAGAATCGGCCCCGGACGCGACTCTGGAATTGAATCCGGAATCGACTTCAGAATTGGATCCGAAATCGGCTCCGGGATTGATTCCGAACACGGAATCGGCATCGGGTAGGTCCGATTCCGAGCTCCCACCACTACTATGCAGCATCTAAAAATGAAAATAACATGAGCATTTGCGCTCGATAAACCCATATTTTTGGGCAAAAGGGCCGTTCCTTTCCCTACATTAGGGCCATAATTTATTTTTTCAAACTTAATTGCTACTTGGGTAACGGTTTTAATGACATCTGCGATTTGAAACGGTTGACGTTTTCTCCTTGCATTGCAATTGTTTGTTTACCATCAGTGCCGCCGATTTCCGCCTGCGATGGAGAACGCACCGCAGCAAACGGTTTCTGTTTGTCGGTTTTGTTTGTGCGAGGACGCAGAAAAACTCATCCCAGTGCTGGAGACAATCAATCCTACGCTTACAGTTGACGATGTGGAACACTGCACCGGGCTACAGGTATCTCTGACCGAGTGACTCACAGCGAGGATCCCGGTGTTGCACCATAACATGACTTTTCTTTGCTTACAGATCGCAACGGACGACGAGCTAGCTTCCTGCGCAGTTTGCCTCGAATGTACGGACGCACTGAAATGTTCGGCCGACTTTCGCCGTACCTGCATGTACAATGATTCCCTGTACAAAGAGATGCGGTTAACGCAGCTTACTAAAACGGACGATTCATGCGCCTTCGATTTGGCGGAGGAGTATTTGGAAAATCCTGGCGAGAATGCTGGCGAGCTGCAGCCAGTTGCCCTGAAACCGGACCTCGAAATCAAACTCGAATACGTCGACGAGGAAGAGATTTACGGGAGGGCTATACGAGTGTTATCGGCCCATGGTGAGGTTGGCTACTCTGCCAACTACATTGAACCTGGCGAAACGAACCCGGAAAGCGATGAGGCGTACTATGCAACACCTCCAGCGAATATACCGAAGTACCAGCAAAGCAAAAAAGCTACGCACACCAGCAAAGAACGCAGAGCGCAGAAAATGAAGCGAAAAAAGTCACTGTGCGATATGTGCGGCTCGATTGTGATCAACCTGCAGCGGCATGCGCTAAATCACACGCAGGCAGTAATGCACGGCTGTCCCTACTGTCCCATCAAAATGACGCAGAAAACCAACATGGTGCAGCACATTGAAACGGTGCACTTTAAAACGATCGGCAAAACGTGCTGCATTTGCGGGAAGGGCTTCGTGCATCACAAAACGTACAGCTATCACATGGTCAGGGCAGGATGGACGAAACCGTACAGACGGGACAAAGCAAGCAATTTAATGGGCTAATCTGTTTGGTTTCTCTTGCAGCGTTCCCATCATGGCGATATCGACACGCACGAGTGTAAACTTTGCGCTAAAACATTCACCCATGCCAGCGGACTGAAGCAGCATATTAGAAGGGCCCACAGTACTTACAGCAAAACGGAAAAAGTGTTTTAGATGGAAAACGCTGCCGTATTGCCACCAGCAGATCATCTTCTTTGAGAACTTTGGATTATTAAATTATTTTGTACGAAACAGAACCAACAAACTAGATAAGTAAATTAATTTTATATTAATCCAATAATTTTGTTTGGAATAGCTAGATTTCTTCATTACTTGTCGTCTACCCCAGTGCGGGCGTCCACACGTGCCGTCCAAAACAGCCAAAGTCATACAAAATCATGAAACAGTCTGCTCCATCGCGTTCCAGCGTCCGCCCGACGCTTACCAAACCGAACCGAATAGTTGTGCTCTTGTAAGCATGTGTGCGTAACAGGTAGCAGTAGTTGTAATGCTTACCTGGCGTTTGCCGCTGTGATACCGAGCGAGACGCATAGGCAACGCATTTACCCAAGCGCCACAGATTAAGCTTAAACGACTGGGACATCAAATATCCATAGAAAAAAAACCTAAGCTCCACAGCTGCTCTTGTTTGCTCAATAGATGGCTCCAGTGTGTTGCTATCTGCTAAACGAAGTCTTTTTAGATTTCTTTTAAGTTGAGAGCTTAACTCTGAGCCAGTTTAGAACCCGTTTAGTGGTCGTTTATTGGATTTGTGGCACTTGGGTAGAGGACATACATCTGATTCAGGTTCATGAATCCGAATGCATATTTGAAATGATTCAATGAATCTGAATCTCGGTTGCAAAGATTCATGAATTTTCTAAGATTCGTAAATCTCAAAGATTCGTGAATCACCAAAGATTCCAAATCCGGGAAGGGATCCAAAGATTCCATACTACCCGACTGCGTGGTAGGGGAAAGCGGGGCAATATGGGCATGTTAAGCAGTTTACTGAATATTCCTTTAAATATGCCACAAAACACAATTTTTCTTTCATTATTGTATGCCTCCACCCTTTATCTATGGATTGAAATTGCCACATTGAAAGAAAACAACTTAAAATCATGAAAACAATGAAAAATAAAAGTTGATGTTTTACGAGAAGCTATTTTGACACGCGGGGTAAAATGGGCATAGCCCTGG
>KB665988.1:310173-324051 GCA_000349065.1 Anopheles quadriannulatus
TGAATGCATTTTTAGCATTGGAAAGTATCTTTGTAGTCAAATAATGCTTAAATAGAGGGTGCCCATTTTGCCCCACATGCCCATTTTGCCCCGCTTTCCCCTACTTGCCAAGAAGTTTCGAAAGCCTGTGTAGGGTGGCATGACCACGTAGGTTGTTACGCCAAGAAGAAGAATAATGAGAAGCTCTATGATTCATTGGAGATGTATGAATCGCTAGAGATTCATGGATCTTTTGAGATCTATACATCTTTTGAAATGCATGATTTTTTCGAGGTTCATCAGCCTTTGAATCCTTGATATTCAGGAATCTTTAGAAATTCATGAATCCTTGGAGATGCTTTAGAGATACATGATTCTTTGAAGAGTCGATTCGAGAATCGAATCACTCATCACTGATGTTTCATATGAATGAATCTCAACGAAAGATTCATGTAGCCCTACACTACTACCTACCATTTGAAATTTCTCAAGAAACTGACCTATTCCAGGAACCTTACATGGGAGCTCCAACTCTCAACATCTCCAGCATGCAACGACGAAATGGTGCTAGAAATCCGATTGGATCGAACTGTAGAAAATGATCAAAATTTGCAAAATTATCTACGAAGGACAGTATTCTCGAAGCAGTACTCTATGCTACACCCTGTGTCCGAACGTACGTGTGTGCGTGATTTCATTTGTTATGATCCCCGCGCGATTTGACATTTGTCCTGGCATCGCATTGTTGTCGTTCCATGTAAACAATTTTATATCTTGTTCGGGATGGCGAACAGTTTGCAAGAAATATTGTACGTCTGTCGGTTTTGTCTTTGCGAGAACCAGAAACTGCTCCTGCCCTTGGTAAAAACCTTCGACACTCTACTCACAATCGAGGATGTGCAACGGTTCACAGGAATACAGGTGAATATCGTGCGCTTGATTTTGGTCACCGCGGTCTACCGCTGCCCTTCGCGTCATGTATGAACCTAATCTTGATTGGCTCTTTGGTTTAGCTCGATGCGAATAACCTACAGTACGCAATTTGTCTCGAATGCACCAACCAGCTGAAAATCTCTGCCGACTTCCGGACGCGCTGCCTGAGCAACGATGCACAGTTCCAGCAGCTGCACGACTTGCTGGTTGCAAGCGCGAACGACATTGAAACCAAAACAGAGGACGGGAAAAGCCAACTGTCCGATCTTGACGAACCATATATGATGGCTGAGCTCGACAATTTCGATGATAGATCGACGGAGTACAGCATCAACGATCCCTTCCGTAGGGTGCAAGGGGAATGTTCCTTCCTGGAGGAATACTTGCTAGACTCAGAATCCGACAGCGTAAGGGTGGATGGCGGCCGCAGGATCAGCACTACCAATCGCAGCAGCAGAACCGTTTCCGAACGCATTGCGAAAGATGATGAACATTGGAACTCTGCCAACTATATCGCACCCGGTGAAGCGTTAATCTCGGACGACGACGGCGTGTCGGACCCGGAGAACGGTGAATGGAGCAGCTATTACTGGCCATCCAATCCACTGATCGTGCCGTACGAGCGGGAACGCGGCAAGCGAAAGCTGCACCTGTGCCATATCTGTGGCATCTTCGTGAAGGACTTTCTGAAGCATGTGATCAACCACGAGGACGACATCACCGAGGCATGCCCGCATTGTCCGGTGCGAATGAAGCAGAAAACTAACATGATAGCACACATCCAAACGGTGCACCTGAAAACGATAAGCAAAACGTGCGAAATATGTGGCAAGGGGTTCATTCACCATAAAACATACAAATATCATATGGTAAGTGTTGCCAAAAACGGACTTGGAAAGCGTCAGCTTTCTTATGCATTTATTTATTTATTTATTTATTTCTTCTCTCGCACAGATGTCGCATCAGGATGAAGGTGGAACGTTTGAGTGCAAAGCGTGCTCGAAAACATTTACCCATTCAAATGCACTGAAGGATCACTTCAATAGGTTACACAATATTGCGAGGAAACAAAAATAATCCATATCGTAGTGTATTGGGTGTTTTCTTCGCCAAAGCGCACAGCTTAGCATTTGTTCTGAATTACTATGAATAAATTAACTCGAAATTTGCCCACCTTCATTCGGTCTTGTTTTCTGCAGCGGTGTATTATAATTTGCTTTTAAATAATTTTCAACAATTTTAAACCGAATCAAAACATTACATGCTGATCATAACAAATGTTCAGTGTATATTTCTACCTAGATTATTTATACCACTTTTGCGTGCATCGTTATCGTACTACTAGCGGCTCTTCTATATTCCTATTGTATTCTAAAAATCCTATTGTAAAGAAAGTTCAAATGTTTTGCAAAGCCAGTCGAACGTCAAAATAGGCCCTTTTTGCATCTGTGTGCGTACGACACCTTTTACTGTCATCCTCCGTCCGTGCCCTGTTCAGTTTGTTTACAATCATATTCTGTGGCTGCTCCCAATGGCAAACGTTCAGCCAGATATGTTGCATTTATGTCGATTTTGCTTGTGCCCCAATAAGGAACAAACGATCGTTATCGGTAAAACCTTAAGCTTTACCTTTACAATCGCTGATGTTCGACGGTCTACTGGAGTTTCGGTACGATAGTACCCCATACAGTACTGTTGAAAGCATTGGAATCAACTGAATCCTTCCTTTCAGGTGAGCCGGCAGGATGCATTAAAACTTAGAATATGTTTTAAGTGTTTGGGCAGCGTGAAAAGTTCTACCGACTTTCGGCACGCATGCATACGCAATGATTCCACCTTCCGCGAACTGAGCGTTAGGGCATCTTCAAAAGAAGAACCGGTCACTAGTGCACAAAAAGAACCGGCCGCTAGTACAAAAGAAGAACCGGTCACTAGTGCACAAAAAGAACCGGTCATTAGTACACAAAAAGAACCGGGCATTAGTGCAAAACAAGAACCGATCAAACTCTTATTCGTACCAAACACACCCGGCGCAGATCCGTTGGAGTTGAAAATTGAGATTCTCGTCGATATCGATAAAGACATTAAAACTGAACTGCTCGAGGATGATACAAACATAACTGGACAGGATTTGAATGCAGCAGTCCCGGTTAATATCATACCCAATGCAAACATACCCGATGTAGATCCATTGGAAGTGAAAGTTGAGACTCTCACTGATAAAGATATAAAAACAGAACCGAAAAAGGAGGCCACAACCATAGTCGGACAAGATTTGAACGCCACAGTCCCATCCGAAAAGGTCGCAGAAGAAGAAGAGTACAAAGCACCGTACTCGGCCAACAACGTCGAGTTGGGTGAACCGTTTTCCGATGATACTGACGATGAGCTCCGGAAGCGGAAAAGAAGACCTCGAAGTAGCAAACCAGAACGTTGGGAAAAGGTGTCTGTTCCCTCAGCAAAAGCCAACAAACAAACGCCATGCAACAATGGAGGTGGAGCATTGAAACCTTCCATGCCCAAGAAGCGTAAACATTACAAGCGACCCTTAACGCTGTGTGAGATTTGTGGCAAGGTAGTGGCCGATTATAAGGCACATATTCTAACCCACAAGGAGGCGGGGTATTCGTGTCCCTTCTGTCCGGCTAAAGTGGCCCATCCCGCAAACTTTGCGCGCCACGTTCAACAGGTGCACGAAAAGCGGATCGTAAGGTCTTGCGAATTGTGCGGCAAAGGATTTATTGCTACTAGTTCCCTTGTTTCCCATATGGTAGGCTGTTTTGCGTGTCTTTTAATTAAATCAAGATATATTACCGTATACATTATTGTATCGTCCTTACGCAGCGATCTCAGCACGGCATTGGAAAACTCCATGAATGCAGTATGTGCTCTAGCAAATTTAAACATCCAAGTGGATTGAATATGCACATTCGAAATGTCCATCGTAGCGATATGCATACGTGCGAGACTTGTGGCAAGATTTTTAAAGTTCGGTAAGATTATTACGCAGCTCACTCCAGCGGAAAAACAAATTTATGATATTTCTCTGATGCATACTGTTGTAGAGAGTCGCTGCGCAGACATTATCGAACTCATTCCTCGGAACAACCGTACGGGTGCAGACAATGCACGAAGCGTTTCCGATCTTCGTACGCCAGGACGATACATGAGCTTACACATGCTGGCGTTGTTTTTCGCTGCACGCACTGCGATAAGTCGTATCGGTACAAATCCCAACTCATGTTACATCTGCGAAAAAGCCACCCTGAAAGTCAGACAGCTACAGAGCGAGCAAGCTCCGAAGAAGTGGAGCAAACCCCGGAAATTGAGGTGCCGATCAAAGATGAGTTTCCAACCCGAAAGAATGTACCATCGAAGAAGAAAAATATAAGTAGGGAAAATCAATTAAAATAAGGACATCTACTGTTTTCTGGACTGTGGCGTGGCTATTTCAGTGAGCTCCGCTACTTTTATTATGCCTCATTATATTACATACAGAATGGTTTTGAGACAAGTACAAATCAACTTTTAGTTGTGTCTATCTAAATATAGAACAATAAAATAAAATAAAGCTGCTCTATAATAATAGATGATTAAACTAGTGATCTGCTCTCTGGAGCGCACCCACGATTCCAATCCTACTCCGGTTACAGGGTTTCCACGATTTATTGGTTGGTTCCCAATATTTTTTGAGCTCATCTCACGATTTATTCATCGTATCCCACAGATTTTTAATTCGTTTCCATAATTTATTGGTATCGTCTGATTGGATATTAATGCAATTGAACCAACAAATTCTGGGAAACGACAAACACATCGTGGGAAGATACCAAAAAACTTATAGGCACCAACCAATAAATCGTGGGAGACCCTGCATTGTTAGCCCGATTACAGTTGGAGTCACGCGGAGTTGGAGTCACCAGGAGTAGGAGTCGTCCGAAGTCGACGGGAAACAGAATAAAACTGGAGTCAGCACTGCATGCACTTCGTAAAAGAGCTTTGTTTATAAGATTAGCGCTTAGCGACCACAGCAACGATCGAACCCGGCTGAATGTGACTCTAGTCGAAGCCAACCGACTCCGACTCCGGACGACTTCGATTCCAGTCGACTCCAACTCTGGAGTCCTTGGTTGACTCCCACTTCAACTCCGACTCGAGACGACTCCTGATGACTCCGATTCCTGCTCTGGACGACCCCAAGCGGCTCCCGATAATGCTGGTCGGGAATGGGGTACGAAATTGTTTGAGTCGAATCAGAGTCGTCTTCGGATTTTTGCTATTTAAATTCTGGATCGATTTCTGGGAGCGAAAAGGCAGTAACTTGTAAAATGTTACGAAGTGATGCATACACGGTTTTGCAGGGTATACCCGCGAGTTGGCAGAGCAATGTGCATTTAAAATTGTTTACAAATCATAAACTCCGTATAGCTTGGATATACTGACCTTGGTAGATGTTGACATTTGTTCCACCGACTTTGTTTACCAACAAATCCTGATGCTGGTTCCAAATGGCGATCGTGGCACAGGAATTATTATCTATTTGTCGGTTTTGTTTGTGCCAGGAGGAGAAACAGTTGCTGCCCATTACAAAAATAATACACCCTTCACTAACAATTGAAGATGTACGACGATTCACTGGTATACAGGTAAGATAAAGCCATCTTCCTAACCCAAACAGTACACGACTACGTTTGAATCTTGCTTTTCAGCTACATCCGAACGATGCGTTACGGCTAGCAATGTGTTTAGAATGTTTCGACAGTCTCAGAAGATCTGCCGACTTCCGGAATGCATGCATACGTAACGAACCCACCTTCCATCAGCTGTGCGTTGGGCCGTCTACCAGTGAAAACCACGGGCTGGCTAAAAACACACAGGATGTAGATTCGTTGGAGGTTCAAATAGAAGTCCTTCGAGTTGAAACTGAGCTGTTCGATGAGGACACGTTTGTGAATGGCAATCAAAATACAAGCACCGTCCCATCCCATCAAGAAATTGCGACAAAAAACAATGACCAGTACTCTGCCAACTGCATCGCCATAAACGAACCGCCGGCCGAAAGGCTCACTGTACAGCAAGCTCCCGACAGCGAGAAGGAAACGCCACATGACGATGATTTTACTTGGCACGAGAGCGAAACAGACCCAGCACGAAATGGGAAGCAAAAACTCGTCCGCAAAAAACGTCCCAATAGAAAACGAGCAGGTGCCGAACAGATCACAAGAAGGGACCCTGCACGCGAAGCGAAGTCGTCTTCCACAGGTGGTCGTAGTGCACGTGTGCTTTGCAGCATATGCGGCACGTTCGTAAGCAACCTGAATTTTCATCAAAACTATCACCACGCTAAAACATCGATCAAGCTTTCCTGCCCACACTGTCCGGCCAAGATCACGCATCAGAAAAACCTGACGCGACACATCAATACGGTACATCTGAAGATAGTGGAGAAGACGTGTGAAATATGCGGCAAAGAGTTCACCACTAATAATAGCTACGTGTCCCACATGGTAAGGAGATATATCGCCCAGCTGGGTCATGTAGTCAGGCCATTGAATTGTCCGATGCATTTCGGAACTTACTTTTCTTTGCAGGACTCACAGCACTACACAGGCGAGCCGCTCGAATGCAGCGTGTGTGGGAAGAAGTTTAGACACGCGACCAATCTGAGGCGCCATACATATGCAGTGCATAATGCAAAACGATATTGCTGTGGGATTTGCGATAAATCATTCAAATCAAGGTAAAGTTGCATCGGTTCAATTGTGATTCTATTTCTTGGTGTGCATGTGGATTTTGGTTTTGTTATCACGTTGCTTTGTATTGATTTTACAGCGGACTGCTTAACATCCACCAACGCGTTCATTCAGACGCTCAGCCGTACGCGTGTACCCAGTGCCCGAAGCGTTTCAAAAGCCGGTTTGCAAGAAAAACACACGAATTGACACACAGTGGCGTTCTGTTTAAATGTACGCTTTGCGAAAAATCCTACCGTTATAAATCGCTGCTGAGCATGCATATGAGAAAGATGCACCCGGAGGAAAACACGCATAATGAGGAAGAATCAATATGAGCGGCGGTTAATCGAAGCAATGCACTCAGCATATTATTGTAACATTAACCTTGTTCTTCTTATTTGGTGCAACAGCCCAGGCGATCTAGGCATCCATTAATATGATTGGCAATCTGTGGCATAAATAGATGTATGATAGATAGGATAAGCCCATTACGGACGTGGTGGTAAGTCGTGCTAGTTGACGACTGTACCGCAAGACCCTCGCTTAAGTTACATTAAGTAAGAAGAAATGTACAAAACATCATAATATTTAAAAATATAAAACAATCTTTAAAGAAAGATTGAAGTAGGCATCATGTTGCCAAATTATAAGAATTATAGAATACCGGAGAATTGAGAAATGTACAATGTACCTGGTTACAACAGGTACAATCGGTAATTAATATAGAAGGTTTACTTACTGCATTACTGCTCGAGAACTGCTAGGCTGCCAAATCCTCCGGTGTTCATATCAACCGATTCAACATTAGGTTTGTTCGGATTACAAAGGATATTATCTTAGTTTTGCTTTAATGTAGTGCGTTGTACCAATATTCATAAATGATCGTACACCATACACCACCCTAGAGCTATTCCCTTAAGCACTCAGTCACTGCCCGACGCATTTTCCTCCACTTTAATCCGGTGAGTTCGTGTAACGTGTGTACAGAGCTGCGTTCTGTACCGATAGGACTTATTGCAGAACTTGCAGTCAAATTTGACGCCACTGTGTGTCAGCTCATGCGCTTTTTTAGCTTCACCGCTTTTGAACTGTTTGGGGCAGTGCTTGCAATGGTACGGTGTGTCCGTTGAGTGTACCGCTGCGTGTCTTTTTAATACACCCCTGCAAAACGAGTTCGTTTATCGCATAAGAGCATGATTTACTGGTTGTATAATGGTTTGCAACTTACCGGTCGTTAAACATCATGCCACAAATAGGACACACACATTCGCTGCCAGTGGAATGCTTTCTTTTCCTATGCTCTCTCAAGTTGCCAGGATACTTGAACACTTGCGAGCACAATTCGCATTTGTACGTTTTTCCGATGTTGTGTTTCGTGAGCTGAAGAAAAAAATGCACGATGTTATGAAAAACAGAATTTAACCTCCTCTCCAAGGATTTTGGACTACTCTTTGGACCACTAGTTCCGCTCGGAGTCAGAGTTGTGTGGAATTGTTCGAAGACGTCCGGAATCGTTCGGAGCCGTCGGGAGTCGTTCGAAGTCAGAGTCATCCGGAGTCGTCCGGAGTCATCATGAGTCGTTTGGAGTTGTCCGGAATCGTTTGAAGTTGTCCGGAGTCATTTGGAGTTGTCCGGAGTCGTTTGGAGTTGTCCGGAGTCGTTTGGAGTTGTCCGGAGTCGTTTGGAGTTGTCCGGAGTCGTTTGAAGTCGTTTGAAGTCGTCCGGAGTTGTTCGGAGTCGTTAGGAGTTGTCCGGAGTCGTTTAGAGACGGAGTCGCACGGAGTCGTTCAGAGTTGTCCAGAGTCGGAGTCATCTGGAGCAGCCCGGGTTCTTCTGGAGTTTTCTGGTGTCGTCCGGAGTTTTCCGGAGTCGTTCGGACTCGTTCGAAGTTGTTCGGAGTCATCCGGAGTCATCCAGAGTCGTTCGGATTCATCCGGAGTCGTTTGGAGTCGTTTGAAGTCTCCCGGAGTAGCCCGGAGTCGTCCGGAGTTGTCCGGAATCGTTTGGAGTCGGATTCGCCCGCATTCGTTCGTAGTCGTTTGGAGTCAGAGTCGTTGGGAGTCGTCCGGAATCATTCGGAGTCTTTAGGAGTCTTAATCATCCTGAGACGTCCAGAGTCGTCCGGAGTCGATCGGAGTGAGATTCATTCAGAGTTGTCCAGAGTCGATCGGAGTCAGTTGAACTCAACTCCGGACGACTCCAGACGATTCCAGGCAACTCCAAACGACTCCAGATAACGCTGGACCGAAATTATCGAAGCCGGATCGGAGTCGGTTCCGAATTTTTGCCAACTTTCCCCACTATCACTAATTCTTACCATGTGCCCCGTATAGACACTCATGTGTTTAAACCCTTCGCCGCACAATTCACAGGTTTTTATTATCTTCTTCATGTGCACGGACTCGACGTGACGCAGCAAGTTGCTGGGGTGTGTCATTTTAGTTGGGCAGTGAGGACACTGGTGATTTGCTTCTTGTTTATGACTTACAAGGTGAACCGAAATATCGGCTACCGTTTTGCCACATAAATGGCACAGCACTTTCCGACGGTCGTACTTTTTGCGAACCTTTCCTTCGACAGATGAAGATGGCAAATCCTCCGGTTCACCGTTCGGTGGCTTTCGTTTCCGGGGTTTTCTAGTTCGCCTAGTACTAAGCGAATCCGTCCCAGCACGGTAATTCATTATCCTATGTGATTCAAACGCATCGTTCTCCTCGTTAGCGTCTGACATCGGTTCACCTAGTTCAATGTGGTTCGCTGAATACGCCTCCTCGACTGCACCTTGTGTTGCGCCATCGGTACAGAAACCTTCATTGGCAATGCTGCGTACGAGTTGGTCCTCATCGACCGGTTCCAAACTATCTTCTTCGTGGTAAATAATCTCAAATTTTAACTCCAGAGGATCCGCAGAGACTATGTGTTCACTGTGGTCCACGGGTTTCGTCGGATTCCCTTTCCTACAAGCAGCTGCTTCCGCGCTCAGCTGACGGAAGGTGGAATCATTGCGTATGCAGGCGTACCGGAAGTCGGCAGATTTTTTAAGACTACCCAAACACTCGAAACATATCGCGAGCCCGTTTGCGTCGTCGGGGAGTTTCTGAAAAGTGCGGTCGAAACGTAAGCGTATTGTATGGGCGTTAGGAAGAATGAACTGTTTTACCTGAATGCCAGTGAACCTTCGTACATCCTCGATTGTTAGGGAAGGGTGCAACGTTCTTGAAATGAGCATCAGTTGCTTCTCCTCCTGGCACAAACAAAATCGGCAAATATTCGAATTATCTCCCGGTATGCTTGCCATTGCGGGATTGTAGCATGATTTGATTGGTAAACAATACTGACAGGAGACGGCCCGTCGATGAGAACCAAAGCGAATGCACACACACACACTGTTGCAGCAAACCCAAGGTGCGTTAGTTTAACCGTAGAGTTGGCAACCAGATTTACACACGTAAGTTGGCAACCGGCATACCTGGGTATTCCACACGTTTTAATGCAAAAAATTAACGATTTTCATAGGTAAACAATGCTTTCTATATTTTAATGCTGTAAGCAAGTAATGCCGACCATATATTCTCTTCTATTTCATTTATTCATTAAGTTTTTTTCATTTTAATATAAAAATAACGGTCATATTGAAATTTGGAATCGCTTGAATTTTACTCGAAAATAAGCACAATACGAAAAAAGGAAGAAGAGAAACGTCATTCTCCATACAAAATGTATGGAATACCCGGGTATGCTGTGTTGCCAACTTACGTGGTAAAGTTAAAAAAAATTCAAAATAAAATACTTACAGGCTGTTTAAAATTACAACTTATGCACCAAAAAATCATAAATTAAAAGTTGGGAGGCTACGGCAAATTTCAGGTCAATAAAAGCAATGAATCAAAAGTTATGGCAGTTTAAAGTTGAAAAAAATACCCGGGTATCCGGTTGCCAACTTAAAGGTTAAAATCGACGTTTAATTAGCCAATAATTAAACGGGCATGTTTTCTTAATCAGAAACGTGCGTTTACAATGATTTACTTACTCATATGCAAGATTTTCTCAACTCGATAAGCTTGGCTGGCTAAAAATACTTTTCTGTTGTTGCGTGATTAAGATCAGCAGAATCAATACGAACTTCAGAGCCACCCTGTACAACTTCGATGTTTGATGTTTGGATAACTTTTGACATTAGCTGCAGCGCTTTTGGGATATCAACAAACCGAAATTGAGCAGAACACCGATCTCAAAATAATGGTGAATATTTGCCGATTTTGTCTCAGTGAGGACGAAAACTACTTAATTCCGGTGCAAGATGTATTAGATTTTGAGCTTACCATCGAAGATTTAGTCCGTTTCACCGGCATACAGGTAACCGTTGCGCTTCGTGCACCAACCCTTAATGTGAGTATCGGTGAAGATTTAAATAAATTGCATTGCCTTTGTAGCTCAACGATGGACACAAAGCATCCTGTGTGGTGTGTCTAGAATGTACAAACAAGCTGAAAATATCGTCCACCTTCCGGAACGCCTGCCTGAGGAACGATGCGCTCTTCCATGCCCTGTGCCGTGTTGTGCTCGACTCCCGCGTTCAACAGACCTACGATGAAACGGTCGAATATTTGGAAAGCGATTTTGAAGGGGAAGCAAACTCCGACACCTACGCCGAAGACGAACCAATCGCAACGGACATTTGTCCTAGTGAAGATGGCTCGAGTCCACTGCCAAGTGCCGTAAAAGAACTCCAGCACCGTACGCAGCCCAGTAGCGTGGTTTCGATTGCGAGCACCATCGAGGAAGCGAACAGTGAGGACGAGCTGTTTGGATATTCGGCCAACTACATCAAGCCAGGCGAAATACTGTATGCAGAGGATGTGGTGCACCGGTCGTACGTCGATTGGAACACCAGCCTCAACCCGAAGCACGCTCCCACCGCTCCCTATCCGAGAGAACGCGGAAAGCGAAGACTGTACATGTGTGAAAAGTGCGCCCTCATTGTGAAGCACCTGCCAACGCACATGCAAGTACACGAGGAGACGGCCACATTCGCCTGCCCGTACTGTCCGGCCAAAATGAAGCAGAAAAACAACATCTCCCAGCACATACTACAGGTGCACTACAAGGCCATCTGCAGGACGTGCAAAATATGCGGCAAAGGCTTCGTTCACCACAAAACGTACCGATATCATATGGTTGGGTCGTGCTAGCAGAGCAAATTGCGCCGGAATGTGCCAGTAACAATGTATGCTACTTTTTCGTTTCAGCTTACCCACGAGGGTGAAGGGAAACGGTTCGCCTGCCAGGATTGCTCGAAAACGTTCCCGAACGCCATCTACTTACGCGACCATTTTAATCGAATCCACAATGCGGCTAGAACGGGGAAGACGAATGGTGAATCGGGACCCAAAACGCCAAGGTAAGCGACCGAGACTGGATCGAAGCAGAGATTTTATAAAAACTCAAACAAAGATCAAATGATACAAATTACATGCAATTTTTTTTAGGAAAAGAAGAAAATTAAATGCTGTCCTAGTAAGCAAGTACGAAACATCATCTGATTCAGAGTGAATCTGCCCTTCAGACTAAGTGATGTTAGCATGATAATTTGAAACGGTTTTCGCTAACGAGTGATGCTAGATTAAAGATTATTTATGGCTCTTAAGTTCATTTCAATTGAATTAAATTATATGACGGTTGTATGCTCATAATAGCTCAGTGAATTAAAACCAAATTAAAACAAATATTCTCACTTGCTTTAATGTTACTTTTAATGATACTAAAAACTGTTGAAAAATAAAACTGAAAAACCAGCAATCGATAGTTTCATTAATAACTTGCCTTAATCTTTGCTTTGCCGATATTCTGGGAGATTTTACCTTTTTATGTGATCCTAGGCTCTCTTGTGATGAAGAAAGAGTGTTGAAGAGTGCATATGCTTATGCTGCTCGGTGACTTTTTTAGGAGTAACGTAATAATTTTTGCATTTGAAAAATATTTGTATCAAAAGGACCACAAGGAGCAGCTTTGAATGTGTTCCCTGTTTATAGCCAAGGTATGTACGTGAGACGATAAGCGATGTAAGCACTAATGTTGACTAGTGGTGGGCACTCGGAATCGGACCTACCCGATTTCGGTTCCGTATTCGGAATCAATTCCGGAGCCGATTGCGAAAGCGATTTTGAAGCCGATTCCGGAATCGACTATGAATCCGGAATTGAATTCAGAATCAGAATCAGCTCCGGAATCGGAATCGACCTGGGAATCACAATTTGCTCCGGAAACGGAATTGGAATTGAAATCACAATTGACTCGAGAAATTGGCATTTACTCCGGAATGAGAGTCAGAATTGAAAGAAGAAGGTTCAGAAGCGAACTCAGTAATTCATCTTCATGAGAATGGGTTGTTTATAAATAAATAAAATTTGTAAATTTGAAAATCTTTGCCGCTATCAATGTGTAGTAGCATTGGACACATTGTACAGTCGTCAACTCGTACGAGTTAACAAAATGCTCGTCATGGGCTTCAACCTTCATATGGACCGTCCCCCTAACAAGCAAGGACTCACTATCCGGCCGCGTGGTACTGAATAAAATCTCGAAAGCCTGTATATACACCGGGCATGTCCGCGTAGGACGTTTACACCAAATAGAAGATCATTGGACACAAAAATCGCCTATTTTTATGGAGATGCCAAAACCGACTGCGATTTCGAAGCCGATTCTGATTTCGGAGCCAGTTTCAACTCCGGACCCGATTCCTACTTCAGAGGCGATTCTGATTCCTAAACCGATTCTTATTTCGAAGCCGATTCTGGAAATTATTCCGATGCCAGAACCTATTCCGGAATCGAATCCAGAAACTGATTCCGGACCCTACTATCCGGAATCGATTCCAGAAAACTTCAGAACTAGCCGGAATCGATTCTGACTAAAACTTCATTTTTCCCATCACTAAGTTTGACATTCCATTCAAGGCGCACTGTGTTGTTTACCAACATTCCACCATTCTGCAGCAGCGATGGAGCGTGCCGTTTCGGAGGAATTAATAACAGTGTGCCGGTTTTGTTTGTGCGAGGACGATGATTGCTTGATTCCTATCGAGGATTTACTCGACTTTGAAATTACAACCGAAGATTTAGAACGATTCTCCGGGATAGAGGTAAGCGACATGGTTTGCTCTACCTCATACCGCAGCTGTTTGTAAACAAATGATCAATTTTGCTTGAATTTGCAGATAAACGACGAC
>KB665988.1:369092-385708 GCA_000349065.1 Anopheles quadriannulatus
CGGTATGAGGTAGAGCAAACCATGTCGCTTACCTCTATCCCGGAGAATCGTTCTAAATCTTCGGTTGTAATTTCAAAGTCGAGTAAATCCTCGATAGGAATCAAACAATCATCGTCCTCGCACAAACAAAACCGGCACACTGTTATTAATTCCTCCGGAACGGCACGCTCCATCGCGATGGTGATCGGTGCAAATTATGCTGGGACAAGCATATTCCAAACAAACATTTCCAAAAGTACACACATTTCTTTCAAATACAGATGATTGTTGTGAACGGTTTGACAGCACGCAGCTGGGTAGTGATGGGTCATGTAGCACTTTTTATTGTGTTGTGCGGTGCTACCACGCACAATTTTGTGGTAGGTTAGGTGCACCAATTACGGACGAGTTTGTACAGCGTTAGGACTAAAACAAGAATTGTCACAAAACTACTGAACAAAAATTTCATAAACAAAAAAAGTGCTAGAATTGATTTTTAATATTAAAGTGAATGTATTAAAGGAATTTTTAAAGGAAGTTCATTTGTTGTGAAACATGTATGTGTAAGATGTGTATGCGTGTGTCTTTTTACTTGCAAATGGACCCTCTCATTTTGCTGGTCAGTGCATAGTGCATATTTATATATTATTAATATTGCCGAAGTTGTGCAGTGATGTAAGTGGATGAATCAAAGCAATTCAGAGGTTAAAATCCTGTTCAGCATATTGACCTTATTCTGTACTTGATCCATCTTTTCCTAGTCAACATGTTTGGAAAAGATGGGCCAAGCGCGGGCAAGGTCAATCCATCTTCTAATCAGAACTGACAGCTCCAATTGTTCTAAAATTTGGTGGGTTAACGATATGAAATCGAAAATAATCACATTATTTTCTTAATTTTAATATTTTTGTCCATAGCACAACAATTGGTACATCTACCCTATGGCACAACATTGTGCTATAAGTGCTACCACAATTTTATTGAGTGTGCATTTGTGCTCGCATACTTTACTGTTCTGTGCTGCGCGTGGTAGCACGGTGCTAGTTGACCCATCCCTACAGCAGTATCGAGCGCATTGTTTACACACAGTTTACGGGCAGCTTCGCAATGGAAAACGGCGCTCCGCCAAACTTGCTGCTCATTTGTCGCTTTTGTCTGTGTCGGGACGATAATTGCTTGGTTCCTGTAAAAATCCTCACAGATTCTTCCATCACCCTGGAGGAAATAGATCATTTTACCGGCATTCTGGTAAGCTATCCTATCCTATATCCTTGCTGTGTGTGCTCAGCTTTTACCGGGCAAAGCTTCTAACGATGTCTCGTTTCTTTCTCGTTTGTAGCTCGATACAGATGAAGATTCCACCGTACGGGTGTGTGTTAATTGTATCATCAAGCTGAAACAGTCTGCCGAGTTCCGGAAGGCATGCATTAGCAAGGATGTGCTATTCCAACAGCTGCACGTGCTCGTTGCCTCAACCGGCGAACCGGAGGTAGACACCCCAACTGACACTCCGGACAATATCGATTCCGATTCAGCGAAGCAACAGGTCAGCGACGAGCCGTACGATGACATCGGCAATCTCGAGGATGAATCCAGCGATTATCTCGAAGAGGAATTCATTGTTGAGGTTATCCAGCACGGAAATGAGGAATTGGATAACGCAAATGTCGTATCGGAACTGCACGAAAAACAGCAAGAAGAGTTTAGTATCGATGAGCCTGTGACGGAAGATACCGATTTCTTCTACTCGGCCAACTACATTGTTCCGGGCGATTCGTCACTGTCAGACGAAAGCGAAATTGGCGAAGATGGTTGGTTCCACCGTGCGCAACCGACCGATAGGCAAATCCGTTCGCCCACTCCAGCCACACAGCGGGTAAAAGGTGTCAACGAGGAGCAAGCTTCATCCCCCCGACCGACCGAACCACGGGCACGGACGAGACCGAAGAAAAAGCAACGAAAATATCTGTGCGACACGTGCGGTGTACTGATCAACGATCTGCCCCGACACACGCTGAACCATTCCAAGCTTATCAAACACGCCTGCCCCCACTGTCCGGTGGAGATGGTGGAATACTCGAACCTGCTGCGGCACATAGAGGCAGTGCACGAGAAGAGGATACGCAAATCGTGCGAACTGTGTGGCAAAGGATTTACGCACAATAATTCCCTCGTGTCGCACATGGTAAGTTTGGTACTTGGTGTGTGCTCGTAGCCATTACCAACCCATGTGTGAATGGCATTTTTCTCTTCTTTCTCCCGGGTTCTATAGGTCGTGCATCATGGCATCGGTGACACGCACAAGTGCAAAGTGTGCCCGAAAGTGTTTCGGCACGCGAGCGGCTTGCGAGGGCATGTGAAAAAGTGTCACAGCAATGCGACCAAATTTGAGTGCAGCTTATGCGGTGCCTTTTTCTCCTCGAGGTAACACATTGCGCCAGAGATGGGTTCACGGATCAAGAATATATGTATTTTATTTTATTTTTAAGGTATGATCTGAAGAAACACGGCCGATCGCACTCGTCGGAGCGACCGTACGAGTGTAGCGAATGTGGCAAACGTTTTAAAAGCCAGTATGCGAGGCGAATCCACGAACAAGCTCACAGTGGGCTCCTCTACGAGTGCGACGTCTGCCGTAGACCGTATCGCTATAAGGCTCTGATGAGGATGCATATGAAACGAACGCACCCGGAAGTGCTGGTAGAAAACGAGGATACGGTACCTGCCAGTAGCGCGTAGCAAGCAAGTCTTCCCGACCAGTGCTGCGACTGATGCCGTTCACCAATTGACTTAGATTTGCAATGATTTAGCTCATCCAACTGTACCTAGTATTGTATTATTAGCTTGAGCATGCATGAGCTTGACTCGCCATTGTCGAGGCTGAACACGGAACGAAGAAATACTCTGACCAAAAATGGTGGTGTTGATTAGTAGGGAGAGCAAATATTTAGTGTTAGAGTAGAGGAGGTATTTATTAGTTTATTCAATGGTATTTATTCTCTTTTTAATTTTCACGAAAGTATTTTAAAAAAAAATCACTTAAATTTGTAGCTGCAGACGATCGGATGTAGGGACGTTAATAATGATAAAAACAAGTTTTTGATAAATGTCATTGAAAAGGCATGTCCAATCCGACTCCGATAATTGCGGAACCGACTCCGGAAGGTAAATCCGCCCAGCAATATCTCGAGACGTCTGTAGTCGTCCGAAATCAACTGGAGTCGTCCGGAGTCCCCATCCAGACAGCCTTCAGTTATTTTACTCATTCGAGCAGTTTTCTGTCTGTCACAACAGCAATTTGAGAGCAATTTAGCAGTACGAAGTGTTGTCGTTTGTTATCATTGTAAAGTTGTAAATAACAACATGAAGAGTGTTGTTTTAATGAACATTTAGTGGAAGATTTATTAGTGCTAATTGCACATAACCTTTTCTGGATGAAGCGGATGTTCCAGTTGAGTTTGCTGCAACAAAAACATCGTAATCGTTTGTATGATACAAGGAAAAAGATGAAATATAACCATTAAACTATATTTAACGCAATTCGTGTAATTTATTCACAATTTGGCCGAAAAAATAGAAATAAAATAAAGGAAGGAATAGGATCTATCAAAACTGCTCGAATGGGTAAATTAACCACTGCTAATTAACCATTAAATTACTCTTAAATTACCGGTAACTAAGCGGTAAGATAGGGATTATTTTAGCTCGATTTGTTAGGCTAGGTCGTATGAAGTCGTCCGGTATCGGCCATAATCAATGTTGTCCAGAGTCGGCCGGAGTCATCCTTCGCAACAAGGGCCTATTTACGAAGTGCAAAGTGAAAGACAAAAAACACAGCGAAAGGAAATGCCTGATCACAAGCACAATGCATCGGACGGCTCCAGTTGACACCGACCGACTCCGATTCCAGAAAACTCCGGACGACTCCGACTCTTCGCGGAACTAATGGTTCCCATTTGATCGGAGTATAAATCGGATCGGAATCGTAAGTGTGCACATCACTATTACTCGCACAAACATCAATGCTGGTGTGCGTGCATGCGTGTGTGCGCGTGTGGTTGTGTGATTGCGCGCTAGCATCGTTTTGACAGTTCTTGGCAATCCTTGCTCACCCTATATTTACCAACAAATGCTCACAATCGCTTCACAATGGAGGACGCGACTACGCTGAAAATGGTGAAAATTTGTCGATTTTGTCTCTCGCAGGACGAAGAATATCTTATCCCAATAGCGGAAGCGCCAGACTTTTCGCTGGAGATAGAGGATGTAGCACGGTTCACCGGGATAGACGTAAGGCCAGACGGCTGCTGGTGACTGACGCCATCAAATACGCTTTTACGTACGAAGCACTTTAATTCGCTCTTTTCTGTGTGGTTGTTTCTTTTTCCAGATAAACGAGGACAACAAAACGGTGTACGCCATGTGCTTGGAGTGTACGGAAAATCTAAAACACACCGCCATATTCCGGGACACCTGCCTGGGCAATGATGCCCTCTTCCACGAGCTGTACGATGCGATGGTTTCCAGCGTGAAGGAAATGTACGGCGATACGATTGAATATTTGGACAGCGATTTCGAAGACTTTGCAGAGGAAGTGAAACCGGTGGATACGGTTGAGGACGTTCCGATGAAGATTGAGAGTTTGACCAAAATAGAGACTTTGGAGGAAATTGAGATTTTAGCGAGTCCACAGCAGAGACCAGAGCCGACCTTCATTCAGCAGAAGCATTGTCCGGTGGTACAACCACAGCTACCACAGGAGCATTACCGTGCGTACAGTCCGCCAGCTGCTTCCTGCATTAGCAATGATGAGTCGATCGAGTATGTGTTCGCCGACGACGACGAAAATTTCGCCCACTCTGCCAACTACATTGAAATCGGTGAGCCAATGTCCTACGATGACCTCTGGATGGTAGACTATAATGAGCCGCCCCGCCGTAAACGTAAACAGCGCGTCAAAAAAGGATCGTTCGTGAAGCGAACGGAAGGCATCCCGGAACCGCTGGTGAACGATGGGTACGAGATGGAACCAATTTTCGCACCAATGCCGACACCGACGCCGAAGGAGGACGACTGCTGGTTATTGCAGGAGCGCCCACGCGTCAAAAGGAAGCGACACCTCTGCGATGAGTGTGGTGCCTTGACGAACCATCTGAAAAGCCACGTCCGGTACCATCGGGACGAAAGGTTGGAAGTGTGCCCGCACTGTCCGGCTACGTTCAGGCACGTGTCCAATCTACGAGGCCACATCCAGCAGATACACGTCAAAAAGATATGCAAAACATGTGAAATATGCGGCAAAGGCTTCATCCATCACAAAACGTACCGATATCATATGGTAAGTAAATTGAAATTCGTTACCCTTAGCGCACCATTGCAAATGTTTGTGTTTTTTGTGTTTCTAGCTTAACCACGCGAACGAGGGCAAAAGGTTCGAATGCAAGGACTGCGGGAAATCGTTCAGCAATGAAATATATCTGCGCGACCATTACAACAGGCTACACAATATCACGAAAACACTTGTAGCTAGCGATCCTGGAAGCTCGTAAACTCTGGCTCTAGTTAGTGTCGTGTGTGTACAAAACTCGAATGAAGGAATGAAATAAATTCGTTTGTCGTCAGTGAATTACAATCATCGGGTTACGGTCATTAGCATATACTAGGCAATGTCAACTATTGCCAAACATAATTGCTATCTAGGTTCTGATGAATTGAATTCTGCTGCAGAATTACCCATGGAATCGTTCATCCCGTGATTTGGCCATCCTTTTAGGCTTTCGGTAACTGTGGTAGGCTATGCTTCGTCTCAGCAGAACTTTGCTTCCTAGGCATAGTAGCCTATGCCTTCTGACATAATAAATAGTTCTTAGTTAACCACAACACGAGCAAGTTGGCGAGAAGAGTCTCTACTACCAGAAAACAGATATGAAATTAAGAGCGAGAAGTGGAACACTCTAAAAGCAAAAATAATAAACTGTGCAACAAACATACTCCCACCACGTCGTGGCAACACCAAATCTGGCTGGTTCGACGAAGAATGCAAACAAGTTGCACGAAACGAAAGTTTTACCAAGCGATAGCAGGTCACCGAAACAACATTACACCTAAGGTAACCTGATGTTGCAACAAGAATGGCTCAGTACTTCGATGAATTACTCAAGGACCAGTTTAATGAACAGCTAGAGGCTCCACTAGCAGATAGTGTCATGTTATTGCCACCTAGTATAAAAGAAACACAAAAAGCTATCCGTCGGCTGTAAAGTAAAAAGGCTCCCGGAACCGACGGAATCGCAGCTGAAATGGTCAAGATTGGAGGTGCATGAATAGAAAACGAAATTCATCAAATTGTTACCGAGGTGTGGGATAGTGAATCTCGATACCTTGTAACTGAATCTCGACATCATCTAACCCATGTACAAGAAGGGAGACAGGTTGTACTGCAACAACTACAGGGGTATTACGGTGTTGAATACCGCCTATAAAATATTCTCCTTGATCCTTCAGGATCGCCTTGTCCCGCACGTCGAAGAGATAGTCGGAAATGTTCAAAAAGGAAGGTAACGAAACGGAAAATCAACCACTTATCAGATTTTTACTATGCGGCAGATCTTGGAGAAGATGGCAGAATACAGACACGACACGTACCATCTCTTCATTGACTTCAAAGCCGCATGATTGTTACCAGGCAGGGTAAACATGTACGACGCTATGAGCTCTATTGCTAGAGCTAGTCAATTTGGCGCTAGAGAGGCCCGTCCGTGACTAGAGGATGGAGACTACGGGAACCATCTTCTATAAGTCAAACTCGGATTGCAGATAAGCAACGACAATAGCATGGTAGCTAAGTTCAACAGCCTGAGAAATCAGTTCACCTCAAAGAACCTGTCGCGACCGGTAGCACCTTTATAGTACCGGTGCTCACAAACGCCTCTGAGACATGGACACTGTCCAAATCTGATGAAACCCTCTTAGCCGCGTTCGAGAGGAAGATGCTCAGAAGGATCTTTGGCCCTGTATGTGTGGAAGGACAATGGAGGAGCCGTTATAACGACGAGCTATACGAAATGTACGGCCATCTCACTGTCGTGCAGCGTATGAAGCTCGCCAGGCTCGCGGCGGGCTGGCCATGTTTCCAAGCATGGAAACGGACGACCCAGCCCGTAAAGTCTTTTTAGGCCGTCCACAAGGAGAGAGGAGGGGTGGTAGGCCCAAACTGAGGTGGCAAGATGGCGTGGAGGCGTCCGCCATTAAAGCCGGGATAACAGACTGGCAAACGATGGCGCGAGACCGTGAGCAGTTTCGGGCACTTCTGAGGCAGGCCATGACCAAAGCGGTTGTAGCGCCGGACAATAAATATAAATACAGAGTTAGAGCTATCATGCAGGAGGTATCGTACTTCCCGCAACTGTCTTATGCCATACTATATTCTGAGGTATCTTCTAATGTACTGCAGTGCCTTATCGCAGAAGTTAAGGGACAGTTCGAACGAAATGTTGAATAAAATGAACCCTATCAACGCAATTTTTAAATGATAATTTTGCTTTCGGCTACAAACATCAGAGCCACCCTGTGGCGCTGATCGGCAGTTTGACAGCGGCGTCACTCCTTGTTGCAAATGTTTTGTTTACTGTAAAATAGCTCGCAATCGGCATGGCGAAAGCAGTGCGGGAAATACACAATATCTGCCGATTGTGCTTGTGCCAGGACGAGCAATTGCTGAGACCATTAACGAGTAAGCTGGACACCTTGCTTAAGATAGAAGATGTAGAACGATTCACCGGAATTAAGGTAAAACCGGCTACCTCCGCCAAGCACCGATTCTGATTCGTGGCTCTACTGTTGCTGTTCGCTAATGTACGGATTCCACTTTGGCCTCCATTCTAGATCAACGTAAAGGGAAACATCTCATACGCGATCTGTTTCGCGTGCACACAGAAACTGACAGTGTCGGCCAAATTTCGCCAATGCTGCCTCAACAATGATGCCCTCTTTGAAGTGCTTTCCGGTGTACTGATCGCTAGTACGGAGGGGTTACAATCCGAAGAGGCTGTTGGTGAAAAAAGCGATTCCCAGCAAGCGGCCACTGACGACGATGACGACGATGACGATTATGAGTATGAGCAAGTGTATGAAGAGGAAGATGAATCGGTGTTCAAGCGCGCCGACGGTACGGGCCAGCAGGAGTACTCATACACGCACCAGGAAGAGGAAAGTGATAGCGATACTTCGTACGTCGAGCCGGCCGACTACTCGGCGAACTACATCGATCCCGGCACACAGTCCGACAGCGATGAGTGCGGCAACCCTGGTGCCGGGCCAATCCTATACAAATGGTCAGTGGTCCAGCGGGCGGCAGCTGCGAGCACGGTCGAGCATGACGACAGTTCATCACAGGCGAGCGAAATTTGTACGATGCGCACGAGAAAGTCGTACAAACAGCAGCAGCTGTGTACCATATGCGGGAAGCTGGTGACCAGCCTGTCCGTGCACACCAACTCCGTGCACAAGCAGGCGCGGGTTCACGCCTGTCCGCACTGTCCGATCGCCATGACCAACAAAGGCAATCTGGTCAAGCACGTGCGTGCGGTGCATCTGAAGCTGCTCTGCGAACGGTGCAAACTGTGTGGCAAGGGTTACACGAATAGGAATTCGCTCAAATCGCACATGGTACGTAGCGTCTAGTAGGCTGGAGCACAATACACAGTGCAAGCGTGGCTGTAAACGACATGATTTTTGGTCTCGTTCCGTAGCTCGCCCAACACGGCATCGGTGAGCGGGCAAAATGTAAGCTGTGCCCAAAGCAGTTTAATCAAAAATCGGCCCTGCACGACCATATGAAGCGCATTCACTCGAATGTACGGCCCTTGGAGTGTGACATCTGTGGCAAACAGTTCAAAGTGAGGTATGAATGCAAACCATCCCTGCCGCTGTGCCGTTTTTTTCGATTGTTTTTTTCTGTATCTTAATTCCTTTTTTCCAATGTTCTCTACTTCCCAGACGGGCGCTGCGAGTGCACAAGAGCGTCCACTCGGACGAGCAACCGTACGCGTGCGGCAAGTGTCCGAAGCGGTTCAAAAGTAGGCACGCGCGCAACATCCACGAACGCACGCACAGCGGTGTGCTGTTTAAGTGTGACCTGTGTGGCAGATCGTACCGCTACAAATCGCTACTAAATATGCACCTGCGCAAAACGCATCCGGAGCTGGTGGCCGAGAAAGAGCAGGACGAGCAGCAATTAGGCTAGGAATGAAGGGTAAACCGAACAGAGAAAGGAAAAAATAAATGAGTCTAAAATCGGAAATCGCTTGCTCAAAACGTGCAGGTCGAAATCGTATACGATCGTCGTGGTGCTTTCAAACAGGAAACCGTTATTACTAATTTTCCTATTGGAAATATCCAAAAAAACAGCAGTAACAGTACAAATTAGGTAAGTTTTAAAGTGATGTTGCTTTATAGATACTTTAAGAAATTCATTATTCAAAAATTTGTTTAAGGACGTAAGGATACGTGATCTAACAATTTCCTCAAAACGAAGGACATTTTTTTCATTCAAAGTTTTTTTTGGTGAACGTGACTCGCACCTAATCCGTCGCCTGTTTGCACACTACGCGGTTCGATAACGTATCAAAACATTGATATAATTGATGGTCCTAAACTTCCCCCATATTTGTATCCGTGCACACCAATGCGTTCCCCAAGCTCACACACACGCGCGAGCGCGCACCCTGATCGGTTGAGATAAGCAGACGATAGAAAATAATGTTATCTTTTCCCGCGGCAGTGGATAGTGGGTTTCCGCGGTTTGGTTTGGCCCGTTCCAATTATCGGTGCAGTGTGAGCTGGGCAAACGTTCCGACACCACGACAAGCGCCCCAACCCGGGAGGGATTAGCACCTGGACCGTTGAGGTGTTGCCGGCAGTGTCCGCTAACAGGCTCAAAAGAAGAAAAAAAGAAGGAAGGAAAAACGAACACGATGGGCCAGCGCGTTTCGCGTACCGACTTCGAGTGGGTGTACGATGACCAACCGCACACCCGCCGCCGGCAGGAAATGGTGAAAAAGTACCCGCACATCAAGAAGCTGTTCGGGCCGGATCCCAAGTTCAAGTACATCGTCTCCGCCATGGTGCTGACGCAGATCGCCATGCTGTACGTGATGCAGCACCAGTCCTGGCCGATGATCGTCCTGGTGGCGTACTGTTTCGGGGGCGTCATCAACCACTCGCTCATGCTGGCGAACCACGAGATATCGCACAACATGGCGTTCGGGTACGCGCGCCCGCTGGCGAACCGGTACTTCGGCATGTGGTGCAATCTACCGATCGGTGTGCCGATGTCGGTGTCGTTCAAAAAGTATCACAACCTGCACCATCGCCACCTGGCGGACGACGATCTCGACCCGGACGTGCCGACGCTGGTCGAGGCGAAGCTGTTCTGCACCACGTTCGGCAAGTTCGTGTGGGTCTGCCTGCAGCCGTTCTTTTACGGGTTGCGGCCCCTGTTCGTGAATCCGCTGCCCGTGACGAAGCTGGAGCTGATCAATACGGCGGTGCAGCTGACGTTCAACACGCTCGTCGTGCTGGTGTTTGGCTGGCGCATGATGGCGTACCTGCTGATCGGTTCGGTGCTGGCGATGGGTCTACATCCCGTCGCCGGGCACTTCATTGCCGAGCACTACATGTTCGCGAAGGGCTTCGAGACGTACTCGTACTATGGGCCACTGAACTGGATCACGTTTAACGTGGGCTACCACAACGAGCATCACGACTTTCCGGCCATCCCGGGGAGCCGCCTGCCCGAGCTGAAAAAGATTGCGCCGGAGTACTACGAAACGATGCCGCAGCACACCTCGTGGGTGCGGGTGCTGTACGATTTCATTACCGATCCAGCCGTCGGCCCGTACGCTCGCATCAAGCGCAAGAGCCTGGACCGGCCGAAAGCGCCCACCGCCGAAAAATCGATTGGTCTGATCAATGACTCATGGCAACCTGAAGTAGAGCAGAAGAAAAGATAAGCTCCTCGCTATCACCGTAGGCGCGCGTGTGTGTGCTTGTGTATGGACGTAATACTTTGGGGGGAAAAACGGCATGTTTTGTAATAAATTTTTTGGACAGAATAGATAAACAGAACGGTGATAGATAATGACGGTGATAGGCGTAATAGGGGCGAGATAGAGCCGTCGGTGCGAATGTGTGATCAATTGATAGGACGTGCGAAGTTTCACTGACCACGAAACACTGTAACCGTGCGTGATTGGAATGGAATTAATACGTTAAACTGCTACTGCTGTGCTTAAAAAAAAAGTTTTCTAAACCTACACATATCCCGGATGTACTCGTTTGCTAGCCAACATCCGAATTGGGGGTTTTCAATGGAGTCGTGAAAAGTGTTCCGCTTGCGTTTTTGGTGGAAAATAACCTTGAGAAATTGACAATCATAATAGGATCTGCAATAGTCATGGATAAAGTTGGCAAAATTCCGGAGTCGACTACAATCCGACTCCGATAATTTCGGAAACAACTCCGGAAGGTCGGTCCCCCCAGCATTATCTGGAGCCGTTCGGAGTCGTCCGTAGTCGTCCGGAATCTCTCGGAGTCGCCCGGAGTCGTCCGGAATCAGCTGGAGTCGGCATTCGAAATAATGGTCTGTATACGAAGTGCCGCGCAAAGTGAAAGACACAACGAAATGAAATGCCTAATCACACGCACATTGCACTAGACAGCTCCAGTTGATTCCGACCGACTCTGATTCCTCCGACTCCGGAAGACTCCGGAAGACTCCGACTCCAAACGACTCCAGACGACTCCGGACAACTCCGGACGACCCCTGACAATTCCGGACGACCCCCGACAACTCCAAACGACTTTGGACGACTCTGGACAACTCCGGACAACTCTAGACGACTCCGGACGACCCTCGACAACTCCAAACGACTTTGGACGACTCTGGACAACTCCGACTTCAAACGACTCCGTACGACTCCAGACAACTCCGGTCAACTCCGGCTAGCTCCAGACAACTCCGGATGACTCCGGATGACTCTGGACGACTCCAGACGACTCCGGACGACCTCGGACGACACCGGACGGCTCCGAACCTAACGACTATGACTCCAATCAACTCCAGACGACTCGGGACGAATCTGGACAACTCCAGACGACTCTGGACAACTCCTTATGACTCCGGATGACTCTGGACGACTCCGACTCCAAACGACTCCGGACGTCTCCGGACAACTTTGGACGACCCCGGATGACTGTGATTCCAAACGACTCCGGACGACTCTGGACAGTTCCGACCTTAACGACTATGACTCCAGACAACTCCGGCTGTCTCTGGACGACTCCTACTCCAAACGACTCTGGACGACTCCGGACAACTCCGGACAACTCCAGACAACTCTGGACAACTCCGGCTTACTCCAGACGATTCCGGATCACTCCGTATGACTTGGGCGACTCCAGACGACTCCGGACGACCTCTGACGACTTCAGACTGCTTCGACCCTAACGACTATGACTCCGATCAACTCCGGACGACTCGTGACGACTCTGGACAACTCAGACGACTCCGGAGGACTCCGGACGACTCTGACCCTGACGACTATGATTCCAGACGACAATGATTTCAGACGCCTCCTACTTCTGGGGTAACTAGTGGTTCCCATTTTTCCGGAGTCAGATCGAACTCGTGGGTGCGCTCCAGAGAGCACATCACTAATCTGCACGTCCCTTCTGGAAGGGCCTATCAAGCCTACTCAGTTCATGTGATTTCCCAAGTAGCACAATCCTGTTAAGAAACCGTTAAAAGTATGCCTAAAAGTATTACTTTTAGCTTTCCATACAGCAGTAATTCCAGGGCTTAAAACACTGCGTAACGCTTTCCTTTCTTCGTCAATGTTTCGTTAAATCTTAAAATTTAACCGGTATTTTTAACGAAAAAGATCAAAATTAACGAAAAAATCGACAGAGATGGCTGTATTTTTCTTTCTCTTTCGTTAGGGACATGCAAGGTCTTCGTTAAGCTTAATGTGCTTATATTTTCGTGAAATAAATTAATAAATAAAACACTTATTCGTTTATTGAATAAAAACACAATTTCACTAGGTAACCGCATCACACAATTTTCTTTCATTACGCGGATTTCGTCAATCTTCATCGTGGAGGTCAGCTGCTGCCGTGTACGGAAAACATGATGTCCAAACGCTATCGGAATCGAAAATGCTGCGAAATATAAAACTTATGTAGCTCATGTGAAGAGAATGGTAATATCGATACACTGACCTGTTGTAAAAGCACGATGATACACGAATTAAACAATAGCTGATAGATATTGTCGCAGACGCTTGGTTTTGTTGCCATCTACACACAAGCTACACACAGGAAGCTTGACGAACTTTTTGACATAAGAAATGGAGGCGCCATGTACGTGACCGTGTACAGTATGTCTCAAAAATGATCGTCATCAAGAGCATATTATTTTGCCCAAGAAAATAAATATTTTTATGAAGATTTTTCTCATTTGCTAATATTGCATACAGGTGGTCCCCGAGATACACGGTACCTCTTATACGCGGATTCGGAGATACACGGTTTTCTAAATTTGACAGTTCTTTGAGAAAATTGTACTGTTTTGACACATCAATTGTAAATTGCCAAATAATTTCCGTTTCGATCCAATGTTAAAAACTTTTTAAAAAGGTTTAAAACTGTTATATTCAGTCAGAATCATATCAAATAATTCATAAAATGACTAAAACCGCCCCCTACTTGCAAAATTACACGAAAATTTGTGATATTTTAGCTGGAAATCACGAGATTCGACTTACGCGGAAATTCGAGATACGCGGTATTTTGCGGCCGTTTTCGGTCCCCATTAACCGTGTATCTCGGGGACCGCCTGTACCCTTTATCGAACTCTTCACATGTATTACTTAAAAACTATGATTTTTTTTTAATTTTTATTTTTTTTATTATTACCGCAGATTCAAGTAGAGGAATAAAAGAAAACACATAGTTTTCGTACAGTTAAGCAACACAAATATTTTGGTGTGAAAATAAGTACGCATTATTATATAAATAAGAAAATGATTTTTCGAATATTGAATAAATTGGAAATGGTGTAGATAAAATTTGAAAAACACTGTGTGTTATATTGACCCGAATAAAAAAAAAACGAGGGTAACGGAATACATCGTTATGCTGTAACGCTGGCAAATGTCATATTCTATTAAGAAACTCTATTTGATTTTTAAGGCCTTAAAAAAACTGTTAATAATCAAATAGAGTTTCTTAAGGCTACTTGGGTTGCTTTGTTGGATCTTTTGACTTGCCCGTACCTTTGGCAAGTTTTTTCATCTATATGATTAGCATATATCAAGTTCTCAATAGAAAATAATAAACTGTCTTATAAAAATAGATCATGAAAAGAAAAAAACCGAATTCATACAAAAAGCCGTTACACCAACGGTCACTTTGAAATCACCCATGTGTCTCCGTTTGTGCTGAAGCGAAGCGCGACGAACGAAGCGTTTCTGCTACTTGGGCCGCGTTGCTATGCGATTTTTGTTTGCAAACAATACGAGATGCAGCACGTACACCACCAACATTCCATCGCTTAAATTTCGTACAAAATGAGCGATTTCCGTGAAAAATTGCTGTCGAATCTCGATAAAATCAAGCCAAGTGGTACGTTTCGTAAGAGGAGTGTAAGGTTTATCTATTTACATTGCTGAAAAAGTGACCTTTCAATGTCTTTCTCTGTGCACAACAGCTCTGCACCGCCAGTACCCTTCCAAAACGAACGATGAGATCGAGGACATACTGTTCCAGAAGTATCGTGCCGAGCTAGCAAAGAAAAAGCCACCCACCGCGGCACCGGACCAACCGCAACCGGATTCGCAAACGGTCGACACGTACCGTTACATTCCGCGGTTCCACTTCGAGCTGCCGAAGAGTGCTGATTCGCTGGCGCAAAAGTTGCGCGAAGAGGCGCGCACACTGTTTCTGCAGAAGCGCAGCAAGGAGCTGCTGGACAATGCGGAGTTCAAGCTGCTGTGGAGCCTGCTGGAGAAGCACCACAGTCCGCCACTGATCGGCGAGGAGCAGTTCATCAACTACGAGAACTACTGCAAGGTGGGCACGATCGCGGGCGAAAAGTTTCGGCGCTACCTTACCGCGACGACCTTCGCGCGGCTGCTCGCATCGAGCGGTAACCCGGGCAAGATCAGCGTTATCTCGCTGTTCAACTACACGATGCGCAAGGTGTGGCTGCAGCAGACCCGCATCGGCCTCTCGCTCTACGACTACACCGGGCAGGGCTTTCTGAGCGAGTCGGACATGGAGTCGTACATTCTCGAGCTGATACCGACCTTTCCCCAGCTCGAGGGGCTGGAGAAATCGTTCCACAGCTTCTACGTCTGCACGACGGTGCGCAAATTTTTCTTCTTTCTCGACCCGCTGCGCACGGGCCGCATCCGCATACGGGACGTGCTGACGTGCAGCTTTCTGGACGATCTGCTCGAGTTGCGCGACGAAGAAATACCGAAGGATGCGCAGGAGCTGAACTGGTTCTCCGCACCGTCGGCCCTGTCCGTGTACGGGCACTACCTCAACCTGGACAAGGACCACAACGGCATGCTGAGCAAGAAGGAGCTGATCGGGTACGGGACGGGCACGCTGACGCCCATCTTTCTCGAGCGCGTGTTTGCCGAGTGTCTGACGTACGACGGCGAGATGGACTACAAAACGTACCTGGACTTTGTGCTGGCGCTGGAGAATCGGGGCGAGCCGCAGAGCCTGCACTACCTGTTCCGCATCCTGGACGTGGAGCACAAGGGCTACCTGACCGCGTTCACGCTCAACTACTTCTTCAAGGGCATACAGGAGGAGCTGTCGGCGCACCGGGCCGAACCGATCAACTTTGACGACGTGAAGGACGAAATCTTCGACATGGTCAAGCCGGAGGATCCGACCCGCATCACGCTGAAGGATCTGATCCGGTGCGGGCATGGCGAAACGGTCGTCTCGATACTGATCGAGTTCCACAAGTTCTGGGCGTACGAAAATCGGGAGGTCATGGTCACCTCGACGGCCAGTGACGATACGCACAATTTATGATGCAGCGCAAACGTTGATGTGGAGGGGAAGGTGGAGGAGGAAGATGAATGCCGGACGGCGTTTTAGTATGAGATGGAAAGCCATATACAGCGCGGATCGAAACATTCCTTATTACACAAATCAGAGCGATCTACAATCGTGTTCGTGTCAGTATTTTTTAAACAACGCGGGCGGCGTCTTTTTGCCGGCAAAGTATTCTACAGACTAACCAGAAAAAAGTGCATTATCTTACACACAAAATGAACCATGACTGATAATAAATGATGCCTTAACTGCAGCTCTTTTTTAAAAATAGTGTGTTTTAATTTTTGAATATATGTAATTAATTTTAACTGACTCATGCCCTACCAGGAGGGTGCTCGTCGGCGACCCGTTCGGCACGAGGCGTAGAGGAGCACAGCGAGCTCGTTGGCTGGATCAGGTGGAGTTGAACCTGTCGGAGATCGCCCGCTGCGCAAAGCGACGGAAGAAATCAAGGCGTTCAGAGAATTTTATCATGCCTCCCGCTGCGCAAATTCGAG
>KB665999.1:3253-29704 GCA_000349065.1 Anopheles quadriannulatus
AATCAATAGGCGTTCTCACTGCCACAGACAGACACGATCTTTGGGATGTAATTGTATGCAGTAATGGATATAAGCCACTGCGGCGCTCTGGAGCTGCTGTCCGGACTTCCAGCGTTTTACGAGCCATAATGCTTGCAGTCATCTCGAGCCGCACGAGAGACGAATGCCATAAAGCCTCGTAAAATAACACGACGGACGAAGATATGTGATCGTCATTCATCGATTGGGCACCGCGATCGCCGCCGTTTGTGACGTCCGACGCAGACGGACGGTTTATGGCATGGCCCCGGGGGTGGTTATGCAAAAACATACGGTTTGCGTCGCATCGCAAGAACCTTTGAAAGTCCCCGGCGAATGATGCTGCGAAGGAAGTATGAAAGAGGGTGATGGAGTGGGTCGAAGAAGAATCGGTAGAATGGAAGCAAGCATCCAGCAACTGTCTTCCAAACGATCACTTTCTCTTTCTCGTTTAGTCCCACATTTTCTCTGTTTCTCGCTTGCTTTTTCGTCGTCCACCGTGTTCTTTTGCAGCAAAAAAAATAAGTCTCAGCTGTTTTATGTCATACCTGTTTTACGTTTGTCTATGTTGCTCGGTCAATAGCCCGATGCTTTTGGGGGTTTCTTCCGGCATATTGACGTGGTCGAGCCTATTCGCTGTATTATTGACCTTTGAGGTCCATATTGAAATCGTTAGTTTTGTACAAAACTGTCCTCTATTATTACATTTTGATACAATACTGCAAACACCGACATTTCTCGGTTATTGAAGCTTCTATATTCGTGCAAATAAGCTTTAAAAATTTTCCGTAAATTTGAAGCTAAGTTTATCAAATATTAAAATAAATTCAGCAACGGTC
Source organism: Anopheles quadriannulatus (assembly GCA_000349065.1). Classification (NCBI taxonomy): domain Eukaryota; kingdom Metazoa; phylum Arthropoda; class Insecta; order Diptera; family Culicidae; genus Anopheles; species Anopheles quadriannulatus. The sequence goes on from KB665999.1 coordinate 4,111, forward strand.
GTTTACGTTGGGCGCCAGATTTCCGTTGTACACGTGCGTGAGGGTAGCTTTTCGCTCCATCGCTTGCAAGAACGGCTGTACAGGGGATACACGTGAACATACAGTTAGTTGCAGTTTAGTATAAAAGTAGCACCACAAAAATCATCAAACACACACCCACACTCATACCTACATACAAACTGAGCAGCTTCTCAATGGTACTATATTCCAACACTCACACCATAATCGAAAGCCGAGTATTTAAAAACAGAACCGATCAGTAGCACCATCGAAAAGAGAATGCAAACCACGCTCTAGCGCAAGAAGGTACGCATCGAAAGTGTTTTGAAGTGCTCACATGCACATGCATGCACACATCATCCGGTATGTGTGTCCAGTTGTGCATCTGTGTAAGTGACTAAGTAATGTTCGAACGCAATTGCGTCCACTGCAATCTGAAAAGTCTAATGCCCCATCTCGGAGTGACTTCTTAACCCTATCTTCCCTGTGCTACCACTACACTCCTTTATTGTTTGTCAGCTATTGTTCCATTGAGCTGTTGGCCATGCTCTTAGGATGGATCATATATGTTTTGCTCCGTTTGGAATATCTTGCAAACGCAAGACCAGCGCGGGGGCCATAAATCATCGGACACCGTTCCGGCGGTCTGACATGACTGGTATCGTACAGCTCACCGTGTCTGGAGCCGTGTCGGTGTGATCGATACCCGGTCTCTGGATGAACGAAGATCGCAAGGCTTCAATCCGTGACAAACAGCGAAAATCGGTCGTTGCTTCCATGCGGTCGCTTTATTGGGGGCAGCTTCAATGCGTACAGCGGGGACAAGATCATCTCTTTTCGCAATAAAACTTTTGCTTCAGATTCACAACATTCAATGCAAAGCAGAGTCTTTTTCCGACGTTCTCGCAAGGGCAATGCTCTGCCGCTCTTTATACTCCTTTTGAGGATTATTCTTTCATTTGCGACGATGTTATTAATATATTAATGTAGTTTCGGGTATACAAGAGAAACAGGCGCATAATAAACAAAAAGGCTTACTAGCCAAGTCATCTCGTGTTATTGAGGCTTGGAAGCAATGAGGATTGAGGATCAATAAGACATACCGCCTTATTGAGGATGGTAGCAGCCACGATGGCCCATTGGTAGAGATAAATATATCCATGTTTGATGATTGATTCCAGCTTCTAGCAAGATAAACATGCGAAAACGATATTACAGCACAATCAAGGTTATAATTCACACTTCCTTTTTTCAACTTTCATCATTATTGTATTGTTTCGGTACTGGAATACCAATTCAGATATTTATTTGTGTAACTATTTTGGTTCTTATTGGTGCTGTTTGTCGTACATGCGATACATCCACTGCACAGCGTACGATTTTTATCCAAGGATTTTACGAGTGTTGAGCCGTTGAAAATGTGCACGAAAAGACATAAGACAACCCATAAGCCTGCTCTCTTGGGGTGTCGACAGAAAGCATTAAAGCTACCGGAGCGCCGTTTGAGCTCGAGACAGACATATCTTTTGATATTTGTGAATGCTTTTGAGCATCATTTGTGGATGACTTCAGCGTGACACCCCTCGGATGACAAATTATGCTTACTTAGCTCTTAGCTTAGCTCATTAAATCCCAACAAAAGACGACAATAAAAACAGTTTTGGTGCTTGTGGTGATGCCTTTAGATTGCAGAGACTTGCGATCATCTACACTTAGATATGCACCTCAATGTCAATCGATCGAAGCTCTTTGCTGTGATGAGCATTCAGAAAATATAATTATCAAATTTATTGCTCTCTTTTGAGTGTTTTCTATTCTGGGGATTTGTGCGACTTTCAGACAAATTAATACTGTTTTGCTTCGAATTAAGGGCTCTTAAGGATTTTTTTAAATTAAAATATAAATTGAAAAAGCTTGATAAACGGCTGGAGTGTTTGAATGGCATTGTTATGAAAAATATTGAAATGTTAGCAAATCCTGCACATCGAAGTTGCGCTGTGGTAGCGATTACTCATTGCATCGTCATCCCCCGCGAACACTTGCGTACAATGAGCGAACAATCATATAGGACATACCATCCCGTCACGAGCATGAGCAAGTTAATTTAAATAAATAAACTAGGCAGCTTTACTCCACGTAGGGATGAAGTTCTTATTTAAACACTATGATCATATCTACACTTACAATGTAGATCGTACACAAATCAAATATTTTGTAACATTATATAACACAACTTTTCCCATCTTGTCGTTTTACGAAGCTAATCCTATGAGACCGTAGGAAATATCAAGATTGAGTAAGACAAATAACTGCACGCGGTGCTGATTGCCACCAAAAGCTGTAGATGGAGTGAAAGTGTTCCAACAAATGAAACAGATACAATTCGTTTATCCACATATGTCACAACGAAAATTGATGTCTACAAATCGTTCCTTCGACCGTATTGTTTAATTTTAGAGAATAATAATACACTATACAGTTGTGAGACATTTCCTTATCGTAAGTTCAGGGTTACCTTATCCCGGGTATACTCGGGCATTGCAGATATTATCCGATCCTATTCCTTACGAAAGGTCTAATTTTGTATAGCAAGGATGGAGATCGTGCAATTTGTAATCATCTGATGCAGTTCGCTTTGAGAAGTCCATTAGTAAACGTAACAGGAGTCGAGAGTCTTGTTCGTTGTCATCCGGTGTGCTTGTCCGGGTCATTATAAGGATAGTCTTCCAATATCCGAGGTATCCATCACAGGTCCGATTCAATCCATTTTGAAAGGTCCAGTAAGCGAAGCAGGGGTCTTTATCAGGTTTAGCTTCAAAGGCATTTGTGCGGGAAAATATGCATCTCTTGCAAGTATTGCAGACATTTTCTTGGAAAGGACCTCGTCCTGGCTTTTGGCGAAGTTTTTGATATGCAAAGATCGAGGATTAATATCTTGGCAATGATCTCCTCCATAGAAATATCTTCTGTCTCAAGCCGTGTCTGAACCACCAGCCATAGAGAAAATAATGGTTTTGTGGACTTCTATTGATTTAAATATGTCCGCGTGTGGTACATGCAGTCTCTTTGGACACGCACTGGTTAGTATTCAAATTATGCAAAGCGGCCATTTATCTTTCCATTGTAGATCGGAACGATACAATTTGTGCCGTTAAAAGCAGAGCAACAATTCGGAATAACAATAACAGTATGTTTGTCATTACACATGCTTGCTACTAGTTTTGGTTAGGAGTGTTATCAATCACTTAATACTACTGCTATTGGTCGATTGGCAGTAGTACGTGAAACTTGTTGTTTCCATTGCACTCTACATAATTGGCTCTGAATGAATCCAAACGTATAGAAAACGTTATACAGTGGCGGATGTATGCCACCCAGGTAAGTGAGCTGTACTAAGCAGAAGATGCTACGACATGATAGAATGCATGAGGTAGAATTAACATTCCCATCCACAGCCAAATAAACGTTGGTGTGATAAAAACGGTTAGCTTGCGAAAGAAAAAAATACATTAATTGAGATAGAGAGAGAAAGAGCAAACGTGTTCATTCTTTGCTACAGTTTGTATGGTGGGTTGGGCAACCGTTCGCAAAAAAATCAAACTCGCTAGAGGAAATTGGGGCAAATGTGCCACTTTAAGTGCCCCCCCCCCTTTATGACCCAAACATGTCTTTCAAAAGCGCATTTAAATTTCAAAGCTTTTAACATTTATTTTCTCACTTATTTCTGAGTTTCAGTGGAAATAAGTGCAAACATAAACGTTTTTTAATCGTTCTAAAATTTGTTTCAAAAGACGTTTTTTTTTGGGCAGTGGGGCAAGAGTGCCACTCGTACGGAACAAGATGGTCGCCTATAAAAAATTACAGAATTTCTTGAATAAATGGATTTGGCACTAAAGTATGGGAATGTGTCCTACTTGTCTTTAGTCACCTATGTATCCTGTTTGGACTGTACCGTAATATGCTAGTTGCAGGCCAGCTTTTCCCCGACTGAAGCCACTCGTAATGATTACAATTTTGACAGCTCTGCGCTAATGAAATAAAGTAGCACATTGTTCCCAAAAAGGAGTGACTCTTTATTTATGCTTGAAACAAAAAAATATACTTTTTTTAGCTTTACGGTGATTTACAGAATTGTTTATTTTTTCCCTAATTGTTTGAGAACATTTTTGATATGTTTGAAAGAAAAAAAAATATAATTTTCTTTTCAATTTTGCTATACAACAAAAAATAGTTGAAACCAATGAGAATAATCGACTATTCTACATAAAATTCGTCACAGTACATCCAGTCATTAGGAAGCTGTCTATATACTCATTTGATCATTTAACTAAAGTTTTAGTGAAAAAGATGTTTTATGGCACATTTGCCCCAAATTCCGTTACTGAAGGTTTCAAAAGGAGAAGAACTGATGACAGTTGGCGATTTGTTTGTATCGTGATTGTGATCAAACCGATTTCGACACGATTGCATACGACTAGAGTCGTTCGTGGCCGTCCTTCGGGGAGCTGTGTTCACCCGGAGGGTTTCATTCAATCCCGAACGCCAGGTTCGGATGCATTCATTTTCCTTTACACACGTTGTATCCTTTGCCATAAGTTTCGAACGAATTATAACTGCAGTTTGATCTCTGTGCATTCTTTTGGTATGCTGTTCAACTGTGTCTCTGGTCTATGAAATTATAATGTTGTCAAACCTTATGGACGAACTCTCAAATAGATATTGGGCAAACATTTTTGATGCATGATAAACAAATCTCTTTGCATCTTTTACAAACCTTTTCTGCAGTAATATTGTTCAGCTCATTTGTAAATCTAAATGTATAGAAAATAGTCCCCAGATGATTTCAAGTTTTCCATACATGCAAATATTTACACCGTTTTTGAAATAAATAGCCAACTATTAACGTGTTGCCATGTAATAAATGTTGTCACCACATTTACATGCACCCGGGCCTGTGTGGAACTAATATTAAATGTTCATTGTGTTATCTTAATTAACACACTGATAATAAAGGCACGTTTAATGGTGGATAGAAGTTTTTACAACGACATCAACAACAACAACAAACTGATACCAGTTCACTCAGCCTCCTTCATTTAGTTGCGAGCTGCATCCTTTCGGGCACGGGTTCATTTCACTGATGTAGGTGTTCATCCTATCGTACCGGCGCTACAAAAAACGCACAAACCTAAATAAACACCCGACGTTAACGAAACGAATCCTGGCGCTTCGGCTACACGCGTGAACCCTACTGCCAGCCCAGCACGGAACCGAACGCCTATGCCGTTCGGACGATTTTGGGACCAAGCCAGTTTGGCCGCGAGCGTGTGCGAGACCGCACGAGCTGAGGGCCGGAAGCAAAACCTGGAAGCATTGTGCCACTAAAAGAAACCAATCAACCGTACCTGCGAAGATGCAACGCCCGAACTAGTAGGCCAAGCAAGCGTGTCGCTCATGTGGTAGTGTGCACTCTATTTGTTAAAAGGGGAGAAGTGTGGTAGGGTGGGAGGTACTTTCAGTCCGCCCCAAAGTGACCATTGTCATAATCTCCCATGGCCTAGTGGGCAGACCGTGTACGTCTATTATTAGCAATCAACAATCGACGATCTAATACCCTCGTGTGAGTGTGTGTTTGTATGTGTTTGTTTAAAAAGGAACAAACCAAATAGGAAAACATAATATAAAACGTACTGCGACGATGTTCGTACGCAAACATCATTAACAGCAAGGCAAGGTGTAGGAAAAGCAAATTCAAGTACTCAGTAAGCAAAACTAAACAAAATCGAAAACCCGTCCCATATCGTTAGCTTAGGATAAGTGCAGCCAAACGTTTGAAAGTTGTGTACTATATACAGAAGAGATCTTATTCCGTCAACTTCACCAACACCTCCACACCCAACCCACTCTCCCCAGCTGTCAATCCGTCCGCCAGTGTGGCAACAATGTTCTGGATCCTGAGGCGTACCGGCGCAGTCAACTTGTTCAACTCCATCAACGGCAACGGTAACGCAGCCAAAACGGGGTCCAACCACAGCAACAACTCGGGTAAGTGACGTCCGCCTTGCGGAAAAAAACACCCTATCACACCGATGCAGTTTGGATTCAGCTTTTTGTATAAATTCCGATCACAATAGCATGGGTGAATCAAAGCAACAAGCAACACCAGCAACAAATTCAGCGGTCGCTTTTCAACAGCGATCCTTTGTATTTTTGAGAGGGTGAGGATGAGAGAGCTTGCTGAGGTTAGGTCGCCATCCGCCAGCATAATATCATTCAATTATTTGCACCGTGCCGTGCGCCATTATTAATTTGCCTCAAATATCGATTAAAAGGTGGCTCAACATGCTTTACAGCGTTCTCTTTTTTTGTTGGTTGGTCGTGTCACATTGCAAAAGTCAGCCGACATAACAAAAAAAACAGAAACTCTCATCACCTTTGTGGTACACCGATCAATGTACACAATTTGTTTGATAACAGCGCGCATCGTTAAATTGGGCGGAACTCTTCGGCACATAGTGGTGGTGTCAGTGTGCTGCGGGGATTCTGCTATTATGCAAACATTTTAAGAAGCAATTGTAGCTGCGCGCAATTGTATCGTATTTTCGCTTGGGCAACGCAGGTGCTAGTGTCACCACACAGGTCACAGGTGACTTTTGGGAAGGACCGCGGCATATTTCGTGCGCACAGCTTGGGGCACCGTACCTGCCCCAGCTGCCAAAAATGATATTATCTTATCTCCTGAACAAGTTCCACTTTATCCACTTCCGAAGGCTTCTACGTTGCCGTTGTAAGGCTAACACGTACTTCCTCGTGACCTCGGATCGGGATACTAAGCGTCCTGTGCAACAACGAGAATGCAATGAGCATATCGCTTAACTCATGCCATCATTTCTTCACTCAGACGAGTCATAATAGTGATAAACACATCACAAAATGCCGGTTTGCGTCAGTTTCACCTTTACATTTGCGCGAATGAACGCCTTCCTCCCAAGGGCTTATAAAACTTTGACATGTGGTGCTTAATTTTGCACATGTCTCATAGGGTTTATGAAAACCCGAACTGCAGCGGAAAGGAAGCGAAAAAGCAGAAACGGGTACAACTTCTACCCCGGGATGGCTTAATTAAATTACAAACTGGTGTGTACAAAGTGGTGATTGCGTGCTGAGGAGGAAAGGAGGCCTTTTTTCAAAACGGCTCAAAAGTGTAGCATTCAAGAAGAGAAGGAAAAGGGTAAAGTGATGTTTTCCGTAATGGATGCGGTTGTCAAGAGAGTGGGTATGTAAGATTATTCATTTGAACAGGAAATACGACTTGGAAACGTTCTCCCGTCTCCGGCATTGAATGCTTAGCATGGAGGAAACCGTACCGAATCCGATTTGGTGGCTGCAAACCGAAAAGGAACACAATGCTGGCGGAAAGAAACATTTCCATCGTTATTTTTTTCTTTTTGATCTGGTTGTTCCTGCAAAGTAAAAAAAAAAACAAAGATGAAACAAAAGCCTCCCGATCCGATCCCAGACGGTGTGCGGTGGCATCTGCCAACACCTCTGTTTTATAACATGCAAAACTTTTGCTATCCCTTTGTCCGTTTTTGTAGCAGGAGGAATTGCCGAGAGTCTTCATCGGATGTTGAAATTGTTGGATGTTCTCCGTTTCCGACATTGCTGAGAGACGATGGCAGTGGATTCCATTGAAACAGTAACCCCAAACAGTACTGCTTCTTGGTGGCACTAATGTGTATATTTGTGTATTATGATTAATTACAACGAGCTGGGACAAATTATCTCGATGTGTGTTAGCTGGCGAGCATGCTGCACGCACCCTAACCGGCTGTGCAAAGGGATAATTATCCAAAGGGACCCATAGGGTCATATTTTACACTCAAATTCGTTGGCCTGGATGGGACCGATGGGGCTCGTTCTCGATTCATCCAGCAGTTGCGTGTGGTTCGGGTGTATTAATTTGATATCTGTCGCAACCGGTGCCATTGGATGGGTTTGTGCTAGCTGCCCTTTTAATGTACACTGCTATAACTGTGCATCCGCTCGCAAGTTCGAAATGGCCAAGTTTAGTTGTTTTTTTTTTTTTTTGCGTGCTTTTGCGCGACATCCACTGCGGTGGATGAAACGGTATTGGAACCCTATGGAAGAATCGATTTTTTTGTGCCTCTGCACTTTCAGCGGACATAGTGTGCGCTACAGTGCAATCGACCCGTCACCCTACCTATCTAGGGATGCTGTAGCATCAGGCGAAGCATGTCGTACATGCCAGGAAAGTAAACCAAGCGTAACAAGCGTATTGTAAATTTCAAAACGCTGCAAACGAGAACGATAGTCCTGGTTGTTGAAACCTGCTAAAAATTGTAAGCTAACTATTCTGAACATAAATAATCGTCATTGTGCACAGTTACTGTGTTAAACGTTAGTAGCGTAAAATATTTGGCCTCATTTTCTTTTAGGCGTAACGACCTATACCATCATGCCGGCGTTTACAGGCTTTCGAGACATATTAAGAAGTGCCATGCAGCCGGATAGTCATTCCTTGCTACGGGGGGACGGTCCATATTAGAACCCACGACGGGCATGCTGTTGAATCGTGCGAGTAGACGACTGTACCACGGCACCATCCTTATTCAGTTCAGTAGAACCCATGTGGTTCAATTCGTTCCAGTGACTCACTCATTATGCGAATAACTCGATTTGCGGGTGACTCTTTTTCATATTATTTATAGAAAGAGTGAGATAATTGGTTTCAGGACCGAAAACGTGATGGTATCAATACATCTGAAAAGCTGAAAAATGTCTTCATAATAATTGAAAGAAATGCTACACGATCGTGCTTTTGATTTCAGATCAGCTCCCAAAAAAATCGAACCTTTACACAAATGGTGTTAAATGCTAAAAATTATGCCCGGCGGGTCCATCGGTCCAAATCTCTTACAGGGTTTACCAGCATAATAAACAACTGTCCACTTGTTTATAACAATAGTCGTTTTAGATAGACACCGCTGTCTACCACATGCTCACACGTCAGATGGTGTAAGCTACTCTGTCCATTTCAATAACACAATTTTCGCCTTCGATCGCACAACGGTCGGATTCGGCGCGGTTTCTTGTGGTTGTTGTATAATTAACAATATTAATGTTTTGATTTATTGAAATTTATGGATTATACTGCATATTGCTTGAATAAAAGAAACGTGTTTGAAAATGTTTTGTTTTTGCTAAGTTTGTCCCAACAAAACAAACTGTGCCGAATCTGACAGTTGCTAATCGAAGGCGAAAATTGTGTTATTGAATTGGACAGAGTAGCTTACACCATCTGACGTGTGAGCAAGTGGTAGACAGCGGTGTCTATTGTTGTGTCTAAACGACTATTGTTATAAACAAATGGACAGTTGTTTATTGGACTGGTAAACCCTGTATGGATAAATATACCCATATGCCTATTAATTAAGAAACTCTATTGAAGGATAGCCCAGACTTTCTGACCCGTAACAGTGGATATTGCAACAAATAAGAAAAATAAGAAAGGAAATAAGACACATTTCAATTGAGGTTTGGAAAACGCATCCGCATCAACTAAAGCTGTGTTTATTACGATTTTCTTCGATGCATCTCTTTTGCCATGTCCATTTTTCTTATAGTTAAAGTTCGTGGCTCATCTTCTTGATCGTTTTGTTTTTCAATACGCCTAAATTTATGTACCTACAAAATTACCAAATGTTATTGAAATCCACTGGACACTGGTTTGCTGCTCAAAAAACCCGATCTAAAATCCTTTGTAACCCTTAATTCGATTTCACGTTGTGTCATTCTGAAAGGATTGGTCTATAAAAAAATACAAAAAGATGCTTTACTACGTCGTGTTTAGCGGCTGGGTATGGGGAAAATGCTTTCTAATTGTTGCCACCCCTTTTTCACATCGCAAAAAATCGCTCACACAAATAAAACCTCATAATCTCTTGCCATTATGCGCTTTCTTCATGGTGTATCATGGAAAGGCTAGGAGAGCTTTAGTTGGATAAAGTTTTTCAATTATTCCTATCCTTTCCTGTGTCCATAATTAGTACCCAAGCTCAACAACAAAACGGAGCAAAATAAGGAAAGAAAAAAAAAACATGAAAAGAAACGTCAATCTGCTGCCCTTTTTGGGCCATACTCTTTTTAGAGCCTCTAGCGCGTCGTTTTAGGCTGTACAGACAACAATGGGGAAATTATATGCCGAGCAAGGATCATCACCGAGAGATCAATGTTCTGAGTTTGTAGGCTTTATGTTTTTGTGCGTTTTTTGCACTTTTCTTTTGCATCTTTGATTTTATGTTGTTTTCCATTTCAATTTGCTCTGTTTTATGGGAATGTTGCGACGTACTTTCACGAGATATCCCATTATTTTATCTTTGTCTTTGTCATAAGGGTTTTTTTTTCAAATTTCAATTTTCACAAACAAAAACCACAAAAAAAATCACTAGTACAAATCATCAGGTTCTCCTCGCACACATTTTTGGAAAGAAATGTTCAAGATGGGCACTTGATTCTTCTGATTAGAAAGGATCGTCGCCTCTCTTTCCTAGTGCGTTTCTAATGAGCATCTTTACAGGGTTTTCCAAATGACTTTCGAATTTAAACAATGTTTTACCGCGTGCAAGGAGTTATTCCACAGCTTTCTGATATTTCATTTTCGTCATCATTATTTTTAAAATTTTCAGCATGATTCGCAAATTTGAAAATAACTTGTAAACCCCCTGTAAAGAGTTTTAGCACAACAATCAGATGACGAAAACAGGAAACAAAAATATTGTCACAAAAAATGACCCATCAGCATGCCAGGCTACGATCGAGCTTATGCTATATCTTATTCCGGACGAAGTGGGGAGTCATTCTTACCTTACGTTTTCCTTCTTGCTCCATTCACAACATTGAGTAAACACACATTAGTATAAACTTTTACTCCACGACCACTGCCAGACTGAACTTTCATGCGCCAACCCGTGCGTTGAAGCTGATGATTGATTGTACTGCAGCGGCCGGTTTTACTTTGGCGTATCGGACATAAACCTGTACAGCTGGGTGAATGTTGTGATGATGTCTCCCATCCACTCCAAAAAAACACATTTTTTTCAGTTTTATCCTCACTCTTCCCAACACAATAGGTGAAAGGCATACGACACGGGAGGGCAGTACCAGTGATGTTTTTCTTTCCAATACTGAAGCACAGCGGGACAGCATGGGACGGGAAAAATGGAAAAGAAATAAACCACACACAAATAAACATACATCAACTGCCCATTTGTTGTTGTTTTTATTGTTTAGACCACTGACAGCCGGTCAGTTTTGGAAAAGTCTTGTTAGCAAGATTACAGCATCAGCGAGAATCGAAAATACAGACACATCACTGAATCTCTCTGCACAGAAAACGTATTCATTGGGGCTGGATCGGAGTAGAAGTCAGTACAGAGAATGTTTCATTCGGAGTAATGTTTCTACGATGAAAGCGAATCCACTATTTGTGTGTGTGTGTGTGTGTGTGTGTGTGTGTGTGTGTGTGTGTGTGTGTGTGTGTGTGTGTGTGTTTTTAATATGATCATGGTGAGTACATCTACTGAGGCTGCTGAGGTTACCATTTCCCAGACCATAAAGCTAAGCGGATGCAATGGAAAAAAGTAAAAAACGGACAGCTTAAGACGATGTACAGATCAATGCATACAAAAAACAACAACAATAACATAAAACGATTGGATTAGAGGTGGTTTTAAGGAACAGAGTGAGATGGAAAAATATCTGAAGGTCAGGGGTTACTTCACGCGTTTCAGGCAAAGCTGGAGCTGAAGGCAGTATTAAAGCGAGAAAAGGGGTTTCAGGGAAGACATGCATGATCTCCGTTCTTGTCGTCCATTTTAGAGTCGAAGGAAAAAAATAGCAACAGATAGAGATGGAAAGATATAGATAGAGAGAGAGAAAGAGAGAAAAAGCGACAGAGCTCGGTGGGATTGGTGGGCGACGGTGAAACTTCGCATTTGCTGACGGAGTGTATTTCCCTCCAAAACTGTCTGATAAGGCCCAGGCGCGCTTGGCCAGTAATCCCTAGCTTGTAAAGAAACTGGTTCGCACTGGTGCACATAAAATTAATTTAAACACCAGTTGGGGACGGCCATCGTGTCTTGGGGCCATCTGGATGCTGTAAGATTGCAGGGCGAAAAGGACAAGCAGGAGGACTTTCAAGAGCGCGCCCCAAGAGAGGAAACGTTTAACAGGGCAGCATTGCGAAAAAGGGAAACAGTCCGTATGGCTTATCAGCAAATTGTTTCACTTATTTCGTTTTTAAACTCTCAGCACACTTCGTGGAATAAGGAAGATTTAACGAGAACACACCAAAATGACAACGATTTCTAGCAAAACCATTTGCCCTAACGCCTCACCACTCGTTTGCTGGCTTAATCAAATCGGCGTTAACTTATCAGAGCACCAAGCACCACGCTTAAAATGTGTTTTTGGAGGTGCAGCGAGAGGGGAGTAAAGCTCGAGCCTCACTGGGGTAACAATTTCAATTATCGAACGCTTTTCAATTACCGGAACCGTCTCGCTGGAATGATTTGTGCGCTGCCCAGTTCCGCAACTGGGCGCGTCATTCACATTTGTCCCTTTATTTTGGGTGTTGCTTTTAGCATTCCCCGTTGGGTGTGTGCGCGCGGAAAATATGCACGAGGCGAGCTAAAATGTAGTGAAGGACGAGCGTTATCAATTATTTCCCAGAAAACCTGTTTTCAGCTTAAAGTATCTGTTTTCAGCTGAAATCAACAATAATCAATAATAATTTTTTAAATAAACGTAGCAACCGAGTTTGCATGCAAAATGGAATTGATTTGTAAAATGAATGTTTACGAAACTTAAGACGTCATACGCACGCCAAAGCAACTTTCATGTTAACCACACCAGCTTTACCAAACCCCTGACGAAGCAGTTAAACTGCAAATTATTCCATTCAATTGAGCAAATCGGCACAAATCGAAACCGTCAATAGCGTCCGCAATCGTGCTGGCAAGACTACTGCCAGCTTGGCCCAATAAGGCAACAATAATAATAGTACGCTGCTGCCAAGTTTTTGCTCGGCCGGACTGTGACGGTAAAAGGCGAGAAAGCGGCGAACAGTGCTGGACACGGCCATGACGATGCAATGTAATAAACAAGAAAGCCATTTACCGGTCCATTTTCCGGTTCACCCATCCGGGGGTTGGGGTTGGGATGATGTTTTATTACTGTAAACGGATCTTCTCGTCTCGCAACGACGCGCGCCCGGCGTTCTCCGGTTACGCGGGAGCGGGCAAAGTTCTATTTTCCAATTTTTTCTTGTATTTTGCTTTGTCTTGTTTTTGGTTGAAGCAATGCAATAGCTATAGCTTCAGCAGCAGCCCAGGAGGATTGGTCTCAGGTCATCGCAATTGGATTGGGATTGCAGCAATATTGATCTTGTCGTTAGATGATTGAATCGACTGTTTATTGCACTTGTGCATATACTTTTCGGGGATGGGTTTCCTTTTTTTGTATTAAATTGTTGATCACACAAAAGACGAACATCACCAAACACTTTCTCTACGCTATTTGTTAACCCAGACCTTAGGAGCAGGATTGTAATTAATTGACACCGGTGCACCATTCGCCACTTTTGCACCTTGCTGGCGCTCCCGTGACGCCGCCGCAGAACGAGAAAACTGGCCCACCAGAATGGAAGCTGTAATGATAATAATGTTAACAGTGACATGATAATTTGCCGGTTCAGTCTACCCTTCGGTTTCGGTGACAGGTATGTGGTTCGACCTAGTGGATGTCCAGTATGGATAGAGTATGTGTGTGTCTGTGTGTGTGTGAGAGAAGCTCCAGTTGCGATTTCAATAATTAATCAACTCACAGCGCCGCTATCCATCCCACCGAAAAGGCTCATCCGGCTCTGAGTCCGGTTGGGTTGATATCCGATTTTACCTGCCGCTTTTAACCTCGGTGTGCCACCCTCCCCCCAGTACCGTCACTATAAAGAAAATTTGAGAGATGATAAATGATGGAAATCGAGTTACAAAACGGGACTGGGGTTGAGTTGTGGAAATCGCACACACATACAGCAACACTCTTGCACAGGTGTGTTGTGTGTCGTTGACGCTAGACTGAATAATTGATCGATCGGATCGGATAGGAGGCTGTGAAAGGATTTGTTTGCTATGATGTTTTTTGCTAGCCTCCCTTCTCCTCTCTGTATCTTTACCTTTCTTTGCGAGAAAACATAAATTTAATCAAAAGGATTATGAAGATAGGATTACTCCTTGTCCTTGCGCCGTGCGCTTGCAAGAGGATCAGCAGGTGGATCATCATTTTTTGAGTTTAATTTCATTTATTATTTTTAACAGGACGTCAAATTATGCCCAAATGGATTCTGACATACTGTATACAGATGTCATTCACGCACTGCCTCTGCTCACTGACATCTGTCAAAAAGACCGGAAGCAAAGCCGGAAACAAAAGAAAAAGATCCACTGTCTGGGGTGTATTAAGATGTATCAAAGTTTGATTGTAATGAAATGCTGCTAGTTTTAGTTTAATATGGCTTACTTCCCCATCACTGCATAACCTGTCCTCACCTGTGTTCTCAGAAGCGGAAAGAAGTGTTGGGTGACAGTGGAAGATAGCAAAGCTACGAGGAAAGGTTTGCGCTTAACCACATCACACTGTACCCGAACACACTCGAACCGTTCTGCATTGGAAAGGGTGTGATGTATAAAAAATCGCTCGCACACACACTCAAACACGCAGTAGGTTTGAAAAGACGTTATCGAGAGAGCCGGTAAAAAAGGGATGCCTTTGAGCAAAACTATTGCCTTTTTTCACCATTAAGAACGTTCGAGATGTACAGCACAATACGGTGAAAGACAACGACAACAACAAACACGTTTCTAGGAAGGTGGCGCTTTCACATGGACATGATTCATTGAATTCCTGCCTCCTTGGAAACCTTACACCGTACCTTATCTTTGATGAATGTAATGATTGAAAACCCGAATAAAAACTACACTCAACAACATTTTTGCACAGATTACTACACACACACGTTCCACTTTTTTGTTTTGTTTTGTTCCCTACAATTTGATGCCCTTGCTGTTCGAGCATTCTATTCTAGAGAGCCGGCACTAGAGACTGGAAAACACGCACTTAGGCTTAACACAAGTGAACGGGGGAGGCCGTTGAAAATCGTGATCAAGTGGGATTACGATCTTATTACGCTTTGCCAACACTGAGCTTTGGCAGTATGAACAAACCATTTTACAACTTGCCCGTCTCGCTCTGGGTTGGGAAACGAGTTTCAAGTGTGTGCCCTTTTGGCTCTTTGTCCGAGCGATCCATTTCTTAGCGTTGTTTTGTGCGTGTATATGTGTTTTTATGGCTTCCTCGTCGTCATCTACCATCCAAAATTTTCTTTATCCGCGTGCAAGAGTGGGTTCTACTGATTTTCGGGGAAACACTTTTAAAACGCGCTCAAGACGCGTTAACAGTGCCTTAGAAAACGACACACAGACACCGGGCACACTGAGCATTACCCATCCTAGTGCATCGGTGATAACTCTCAAAGCTGCAGAAATAGCTAGCGTATAAGTGAAAATGAAAGTTTAATCGTGTGCTAAAATTTAATTTGTAGAAACATACTGAAATATTCGGTTTTATGCTTCAATGAATAGTTTATTTCATTTCCATAATCTAGAAAATTGGACGGTACAGTCGTCACATGACATAACATTACGCCAACCCCAAAATAATTTAGTATCGAGTTGAACTCTATTAATGAATAAACTTCATCATTTCCAGACAGCTTGAGGTCACCAATATAACAATTTTAGAATCAACGATGTAAAACATGTGAAATAACAAAACAATATTTTAAAACAGTTTAATTCCATTCAATGCATCCCGTGAAACATAACACCTTCTTATATTAGTATTTTTATTCAATAATAGCTACCAAAGCCAAACACAATTATTTGTTTTCTTTACTTCATCAGCGAGCACACGGTGGGGGAGGAACGAACAACCAATCGACGAACAATCTCTTACGGATGTAAATGGCGTAAAGTGGGACCCGAGGGGCAATAGTAAAGGGGCATTTGATGCTGAAATCGTCTTCTTCATTTTCGTTTTTCGTAATGGCAAATGTAGATGGGCTTTTTTATTCCGTCGCATGTACGGCGCGGTTCTCCTCTGCACAATGCCAAGTACGCACTACTTTCGGAGATTCTTGTTATTGTGTTTGTTTCTTGGAAGCTTCAAAAACCTTTGCAAACAACCGGACGCATGGGTTATTCAGTAAATTATACACGAACTAGAAAAACTAACAAAAAAAATAACAAAAAAGAGCCCTTTCATTCATCGTTTTCCAAGCGGTAACGTCCCAATGAAGGGACAAAAACTCGTCCTCGCTTGCAAGGCGCTGCAACGTCTTGCTAATGTGCTCTTGCGTAGAAACGGGTATTATCCTGCGGGCGCGCCTCAAATCGATGCTGTTCGGCAGCATGATTCTGGTATTAAGGTTACAGCATTCCTTCCTTTCCCGTTGACGCTTTGGCACGCCCACTAAAAGACGTCCAAGAACGCGAACGCGGCACGCAACACGGATGCCGGTACCGGTCGAAAGGATATCGCAGGGCCGGCCTGGGCAGTTTAAAGTTGCCTGAAAACTTCGCCGGCAAAACGGTGGTACACACGGATCGGAGGAACTGCTGCCGGCATCCGTAGTTCGGCACTCCGGCAAAGGGCCAGAAGCGACCAGAGGCGCACAGCTTAAGACGAACCATTAGGGCTATTTTTCGTGAACTGCGCTGGTCGTCCATAAAAGTGAATGCAAACAAACGACCGTGCGAAAGAGAGAGACAGAGCCAGAGAGGGTGCGAGAAGGAGGTGTTGAGCGGAGGGTTTGATGGTACAAAAAAAGGGTCCGGAAATAACAGCAAACACCCACCGAAACACCCTCGGTTAGATGGGGTTATGCAGCAGCCTCATGTGTTGGGTTCTGCAAACATACACAGAAACATCTGCATACCGTCGCCCTGGGAAGGAAACGGGGTTAAGAGGGGGATATGCTTTTGATGGTCTTGCACGGGACTTACCAAACAAAATAGCGGTGTAGCGAGATCAATGATCTTTTTAGAGCTTTTTTTTTATATTTTCACTCGTCCGGAATTTAGACGCGACGAGAACAAGGCAGGATACCCGGCGAAGCTTAGCCCTCTGCTTTTGACACGTACACGTGCCGCAAATCCTGTGTGAAGAAGGTGTATCCCCACCAGCTCGACTGCTCCACGCTGTGGTCTATATTGGTTGTTTACATATAACCGAGACCCGGTAGGTGGAAATTATAAAATCTCAATACATGATGCAAAGTACACACATTTTTGAAATCCTGTAGAGATCGATCGAGATTGGGATCGACGGGGTAAAGGGGTGTACAAGGTTGGAGTTAGTTTTGTCCGTTTTAAAATTCTCCAAAGTTGAGCACAATAACATGGACCGGATGCCGGACAGTTCGATATTTATAAATACGACTTTAGTCGCTCTTGACCCCAGTTGTCTTATCCGGGGCATAAATCTGCCAGGCGTTCGTCATAAATTCCCTGTCCCTTGAGGGAATTTGCTATAGTGAGTTTACTCTCTTTATCTCTCGCTTGTTCTCTGTGCGTGTTGCATTCATCCACAGCAACCGCGCATAACGGATCGCCACGGACAAAGGGTTACAATATGTGTGTGTTCGTGTGGTTATTACAGATCCATTGCAGACTACCAAAGACGCAAACTGCACTCCCTGCAGCTGTGCTTTGTAATGCTTGCTCACTTTTGCATTTCCAGCCCAACCCAAGATCGCGTTTGCACTTTTGCATCAGACACACACACATACAATTAAAGGCGGTAAGTGCGGTGTGCTGTACGATCGGTCCAGGCACAGACAAGAGTCATGGCCAATGTGTCATAAATCACGCAAGGGAGCATTTTACTATCGAGCCCGGCCGAATAGCTCGTTTGAGTATCTTATAAGATAGCATTTATTAATTTTTTTGTAAAAATGTTCCTTCTAAATGATTATATTCGCTTGTTCTGCAAAAGTTTGAACGGAACGGAAAATAAAACAACAACAATTTGTGATCCAGGCACGATAAGTTGCAACCTTGGCATCGGTGGCTTCATCAACCAAACAATTGTTGCTTTAAATTGGGATTGATTTGCTAAATTGCTATCTGGTTGAATGTGAGTGACACAAGCAGTGCAGAACGGGCGCGCTTCAAATCAAACAAGAAGGCCTTTATTCAACCTAATTACAGGCGCGGTGCGTACTGATTTAAAACGGCGCATAATTATTCGAAAGCTCACACACTACACGCTCGTGAATGCTAATGAGTTCGGAAAATGATTGCATGTGTTACGATACAGCACAGAAGAATAAAAAACATAAAAGCTGCATCTCACATTCGTTGTCTGTTACAGGTAAAAGTCAGACACTCAGATAAAATGAGAGAGAGAGAGAGATAGAGAGAGAGAGAGAGAGAGAGAGAGAGAATACGATAGAGATAGAGAGAGAGCGAGAGCGCGAATAATTCGATCACTCCTAACCAATCCCCAGTTACCCTCAATTACAATGTGTGGAAAAGGTAGGCCGCGCTCGTCAGCGTCCAAATGGAATTAATTAAAATCAAAGTAAACCCGGCTAGCAAAAAACGGACAAAAATGTTGCATTACATTGTCATAAAAAGCTGTAGCTGTTGTAAAATGTTTGTTACAAGTTGAGTTTGCTTTTTTTAATAATTTACCATTCGACTAACACGACGGAAACGGCATGGAACGCTGTTCACACTCTTTCGATGCCCAGTCACAATCCAGCTCCGAACAAGAGTAAACATGAACTTACTGATATATAATCTGATAAGCAATCGATAGCACAACAAAGTGTAGACAAAAATACTAATATGCAGCAGGTGTCTCGTTCCTTACTAGGGAAGGGAGATAGAAAAACATTGGGTTAGAAGTTTTAGATCTCATCATTCTAATAACAACTACGCGCTGATATGCAAAGGTGAAGACAATTCAACAGGAGACAGGCACGAAAACCTCTACGATAAAATACGTCAACAATGCGACGGTAACTAGTAAATAACCTTCTATTTTAATAAAAACTTTTATCGGTCCAGTTTGCGCGTAAACAAATGATAAAGCACTTGCATCCTTCAAAGTAGCGTATCATGGTTGATGAAGAAAAGTCAACTAATTTAGTTGGCTGTATGGTTTACATTATCTTGCAGCCAGAATGTACAACCAACTAGTGTAAATAGATGCAAATCAGGCAAAACCATTACGGCAATGCTGTGTACTTACTTCACTTTCACATATGTATCATGAATATTGTAAGCCGAACCATCCCTATAAGCATAGTAAAATGGAATAATTACTCTGTAAGAGCAGAACCGATGCAGTGTAAATGTTGTAAACAACTGTAATCGTGTTGCTAAGTGTACCAAATGTGCTGTCGAACGTAATTCATCAATATGCCCGCTCACAATTAGGTTAGATCTGCTTCAAATGTTAAAGTGCCAGAGCATAAGCTTAAATGCGCTAATTGTGGCTGTAACCATACCTTCACCTTCAGTGGATATCCAAAACGATCCTTGTCGAATGCATCAAAATAAATCCTTAAACGTACAACAGCTTTTAAAAAGAATGAAATAATATTCATGAGCTTCCACAGTCAAATCCAACTCAGGGCAGGAAATGACTAGAACAAAGCACCGCAGAATTTGTGGATTTTAGACAAAATGAAACCACGTCAGGAATAATGTATTTTGAAACTAAGCTGTATTTGCCGTGATCTGGACCACCCGGGAAATTAAAGCATTCTACTGGAATGCTAACGCCATTTGCAATCGAAAGCTACATCGGTTTATCATCCACACTGATATAATAAAAACACTATGTATGATGATGTAACACTATTAAAACCGCACACTTTTTCTATTCCGCATTATAACTTATACATAATTGTTAGATTGTCGGGACCAAAAGGAGTGTTTTTAAAATCTATCAAAGGCACTTTGAGACACTTTTTATCAAAATACAATGAAACTAGGAATAATCGAAGCTAACTGTTCAGGTGTTTAGGATACAAGGTACTTAACAGCAGCTAGCACTAAAAAAATACAAATTTATTCGCTTTTTGAACATACGATTAAGAAGTTTATTGCTATTAAAGGTTGCACTCAATATACGTTCCCACATAGCAGAGAATAACATTACCCGTAGTCATAATTTGGTTTCCAATCAAAAAAACAATTTATCTTCACAATTTTTTTACGAAACTCAATTTTATATTATCACAATCTTATGTGTGGCAACCTTGACGCACGTTAAAATCGTGGGATTGTGTCTTTAGGTGCGCTGCAGTCGCAAAAACTCCTCATTAAAGAAGGACATACAACAAACATAGTCATTGACCCCATAAGAAATGTGGACAAGTAATTAAATGAATAATGCTGACAAAATTGGCCGGTCTCGTGATACAGTCGTCAACTCGTATGGCTTAAAAACATGCCCGTCATGGTTCAAGCCCTAAAAGGAACGTAGGATTGACTATCCTGCTAAGGGTATTCAATAAGACACTGAAAACCAAGCCTATTAGTGGTACAGACCTACAACGATAGGGGCGGTCCCATTTCGTTTTACCACCATAGGGGCGGTTGTCAACTCGAATGACTCAATAACACGCCCGTAATGGGTTCAAGCCTAGAATGTACCGTCCACCCGTAGCAAGGATTGACTATCCGGCTGCATGGTAATGAATTAAGTCTCAAAAGCCTGTATAGGCCTGCATGTCCGCATAGGACGTCACGCCAAATAGAAGAAGAAAAAGAACCTACAACGGTTGTTGTGCCAATTAAGAAGAAGAAGATGTATAGATATACAAACTATCTTCAACAAGGTGCTATTAAGATCCAATGATCTAGTTATATTAGTCACGGAAAAAACATTCAACTTCGTTTGCTATTATCCAATACATATCTTATACATATCTTATACTCTACATATTTTACATAAGTAATATTTTTGGTATTTAGCAATAGACTCAGTCTGTAAACCCAAAAAAAACCCAGTCTTTACACCCGAAACTCAGATGCTGTATGAGACAAATAAATTCAACTCTATTGAACCTCTGGCTGAAGGACCACGGGAAAGATTATTATCATTAATAATATACCATTATTTCATACATTTATTTCGGAATTTTCCCATTGGATATGGAAACATAATTCTTTATAAAGATCAGGTGCGGTGCAGTTCGTTCAATGAAATGAACTCAATGCGTGCAGTGATTTATTCGCACACCCACATTCGCGAAAGGTATATTTTTACACGTCGATTCATGCTGCAAAAATCTCCACCCTAATTTTTGACAAAGACAATTTACAAGCAAAGAAATAAAAACATTCAATTGATTATGAGTTATTTAATTATTTATTCGTTATTTTTTTTATTCGTTGGGATTATAAAAAATTAAAAAAATGGAAATTTATCAACATTCAATAAAACAAGATTCATAGCATTATTTCAATCCATCGCACAGTAAAAAAAAAGTAGTTTATTATGTATAGCCCGAAAGAAGAAACTGTTGCATATATTCACAGTCAACACGAGATTACTCTTCTCACAACTAGAAAATTACATGCTGTTACGCTCTGTTGCAAAAAAAGCTATTTTCGGAATGAAGACAAGGATAACAAAATCATTCTCTCTCCTTATAGTCAAATCTGCCAGTAGGAGAATCGAGACCACACCGCATGCGAAGGTTTGGTGTACACTTTCATAGTCAGCATGGAGAGTTTCCGCACGGAGAATCAATGCTCATTTAAATCATTTAAATTTATCTGGCTGTGCGGTACATTAAACTAAGTGTAAAGATTGGAAGGAATAATTTCGTTTGATTACATTTGCCCATGTCTAGTACCCATGCGGGAAATAGTTAGCGGTTTCGGACGCTCCTGCAGCAGGCCAATGCCACTAAGCAGCTGTAGCGCCGGATAAACAAGACAGTTCCCACAACAAATAATTGTAAACTATTTATATCTAGTCAATCTTGATATCACAGCTACGATCAAAAGTCCTAGATCAGTGGTTTTTTTACAGGCAGCATTTTTTGCTATAACACTCTAATTCTTCTTGTCTTTAGACGGACTTTAAAAAAAATGGTTACAAAATTAGTAAAACACAAAATGAGTAAAACAAAATTGGCCCAACAAGGCCAATACTAACCCCGGTAGAAACCCGCTATCCTAAATCAATAAATAAGGTTTTAAGTGGTTCGATAAAGACTTAGAAAAAGATGTGAAACAAATCGAAGAATAAAACAAACTCCAATAAATCAAAAGCAATCTGTATCACATGAAATTGACAAAGGTAATATCACAAGAAATTCGTAAGACTACCTATACACGAAGTTAGTTTTTTTTGCGAGGCAACATTCCATGGAAAGATGAGCTTCGATATCTATGAATACATTTTGAAAAGCTCATGACATTCAACACTCACATCGATAAACTATTACAAGCAGTATTACAAAATAATTTAAAAAAACACAGTATATTCATTTACAAAGGTGGTATTTAAACTACAACTGAAAAACAAACAAAAAACTCTCGATATTATACCTGCGCAATGCCGTAATGGATTACTGCATTTGTATCGAAAAAACTAAAAATTAAACAAAACATTAAGAATAATTTACCACCTGGACCCAATGCAAATTCTTTTTACAATAGAAATCATTTTGTAGAAATAGAAGAACTCGCAGGAAATCTAAATGAAAAATTTTATCAACAAATATCGCCAGAGTTCGCTTCTACTAAGCATAATGCCTGAGCTGTCAAACATTAATTAGTCAACTAGTTGAATAACTTAAAACAGCGTTATTTACTAGTTTAAAGTTGGTGTATGTAGCTCTACTCTTTTCCATCGAGTTAAGGTTTAGGTTGTATAAACCTCTCTTTGGTAGGTTATGCACTGAGTTATTATGTTTCTGCCTGAAGCTAAAATTATTTGTTTGCACTTTACCTAATACAGTATGTACCGAGTTACCCGGTTCTCGACTTACGCGGATTCGGAGATATGCGGTTTAATAGATTTGACAGATCAAAGTCAAATCAATATAATTTGCTTCACGAATAAAGTTTATACAAGCATTCAATTAAATAAAATTACCGAATTATCAATTGTATTTTGACCGAAAACCGCGAAATTCGACTTACGCGGATACCTCGGAAATGCACAAACCGCGTAACTCGGGAACAGACTGTACACGTTTTTTTTAATATTTGTTATACATATTCCAACCTAACATACTATTCAAACATTTGATATTTCTACAAACCACGTTTCTCTTTTTCTTGCTTAAACATTAATATCTCACTGGAGCTTACAAGCGTTTGCATACGTAGCGTCTCAAATAATGTCTTTATTGGGGACACTAGACTGGTCGGTATCCTCTGTTTAAATTGCATTATAACAACAGACAAAGCGAAAGTTAATGCGAATGGTAGGTACCATAGTACCACAGTTAAATCAATTAATTTCATCTGGTAGGCTGGCTTTTACCAATTGTTCACAAGGGTGGGAGTTAACCTTTTCTACATTCGATTTTCGAGGTCACTTACTACAGCGATGTACATGTGGTGTGTGGTTTTGCTTTTTGTTTTCTAAATAATTGAAGAATAAATAGATAAAACATTTTGAATAGGAAATAAAAACGAAGTTTTCTCTCCCAGAAACAGAAACGCAATCAAACTCTGCCCCTGTCTGCCGAAGCGTGTCTCGGCCTTTTGCATTGCATTGTCAGGAAGATTGACATGTGTGTACCCGTCTGCCGTTGCGGCGATTGATGTATTTATAGACACCGATGAATAAATTCCAGCTCCACCCTTTTTCTTCGATTTCCATTCGCGCTTCCAAAATGACTCCAATTTCCTCGTTATGCCCAGTTAACACACTCTGGCGCTGGCTCCGAGTACAACCGTGCAGCTGCACAAGTGTACCTTACTCGCATATACTACGCTGCTTGAGGAGAATAGATGGAAAAGGGCAAAAGCGCTTAGGCTCATTCAGTAACCATGCGGCAGGCGAATGCCATGTTGCCTAGGAAAGATGGGCTCCTATGGCAACGAGTGTTTCGTAGCGATTTCATTGTTCTGTCGTTCCGGTTGGTACAAGACTTCCCCCGCTGCTGATCATACCGCACAATAGCCACTATTTGTGCATGGTGAGTGTTTAAAAAAACACAAAGAGAATAAGTGCGAAAAATGCGGGATGACCGGAAAAAGCTAACAAACCCCGCAACACGTATTAGTTTGCCGGTGCGAGCTGTGCCGGAACAGTACTATAGTTTCTCGTCCGGTTTTTGTTGTAGCTGTTGCTGCTTCCAGTGCCATTATTAGATATTGCATCGCTGCTCTCTTCCATCGGATAAGCATTATGAGTAATTCTTGATGGGTTTTTTTTAAGCTTTCGACTGCATACTGCATCCAACCGCAGTTAGTGAGTGCAGTGGTTTTGCGGGATTTTGTGTACAGTTTTTCCACTTTGTTGCCTGCTTTTTGCCACCCATTCAGACAAACTCACAAACCCCTTTCCCCCTCTTGACCCTTCTCCTCTCTTCCTCCTCTCTGCGCTACGCTTTCTCTGTGTGCAATTGTTTTAGCGAGTAAAGTGTTGACATATGCGGAACAATCATTTGTGTAGTTGCTCCTACTCGTTCGATCGGTTTATTGCTTTGCAGTGTGCTCGATGTGCAGCAAAGCTCAACAAAAAATGAATACATACGCAAACACACATACACAGCAAAATGGAACGGTCGATCCAAGAGGAAGGAATGTTGAATCTGCCTTCGGTAGTCTGCTAGGAATTATTTGCACGCTTCAGAACGCGTGCCTCTTTACTCAAGCATCTAAAACGGAATGGTGAATATGGGTGGGTGAGTGTTTCTGCTTTCAATACAAAACTCAGAGTGCTAGAGGGAAGTACAAAGCAGCTCAATGATTGGTAGAAAAAATGATTTTTGCAGCGAATTAATTTAAAATCGAAGTAAAGTACTGGGCGCTTCCATCGATACGATGGTCAAAGAAGATACGTGCGATCGGTCATTTATTAGCGTATTTGCTTTTGCAGTATTTCAATTTCATTTGTTTTACACCCAATTTGCATCAATTGGGAGGGGGGCCGAGGGGGAAGATAGTGTTCAACCAAGCTCAACGTGGGTTACGATCCCGGGAAATATCGTCGAAGCTGAAACCCACTTGATCTCATCTCCGTGGGAGGCCCTTGAAGTTCAAACCCAACAAACACGGTGAGTTCGGCGAATTTTCGTACAAAATCAAACACAACGAATAAAAACAACAAACCAATACAAACAATGTCACCTGCTGCGGTGCAGAGGAAAGCCCAGCTTCATTTGTTTCATTACGTGAGCGATTGTGTGTGTGTGTGTGTGTGTGTGTGTGTGTGTGTGTGTGTGTGAGTGTGTGTGTGTGTGTGTGTG
>KB665999.1:29972-41366 GCA_000349065.1 Anopheles quadriannulatus
TCTCTCTCTCTCTCTCTCTCTCTCTCTCTCTCTCTCTCTCTCTCGATTCCTGGACACGCACATACCCCCGGGCCTCCATGCTCGCTGAACGACACGTGCGGCGCGTACGCAAGCCCCATCGTTACACAGATTTTCCTATTATTTATTTTCGATTTCCTTTCCTGCCGTCATCCGGTTTCTTTTTCCGGTGTTTTTATTTTCAATTTTGAGACATCCAATTCTTCTCGTGTTCCGAGTGAAAACCAGCACGAAACAAACGCAGCGGCCGCTCGCTTTCCTTTGAAGCCGGCACCGCCGTGCCGAAATGAAAACTGACGGGTCCGCCGGTGCCGTCGCCGTCCGGCGGCAGAAGACCTCCAAGTCTTTTATCAAATATCCAAAATTTATTTACCCAGCAACTGTAACTGTGTTTGGCGGGGCCTTGCCTTTGGTTGATTCGGTTTGTCTACTTGCTGTGTGTGTGTGTGAGAGAGAGAGAGGA
The DNA here is from genome assembly GCA_000349065.1 of Anopheles quadriannulatus. Classification (NCBI taxonomy): domain Eukaryota; kingdom Metazoa; phylum Arthropoda; class Insecta; order Diptera; family Culicidae; genus Anopheles; species Anopheles quadriannulatus. The sequence continues at coordinate 30,454 of KB665999.1, forward strand.
AAGAGAGAACGAGGGAAGTAGAGGGAGAGGCTTTGAGTATTTTTTCGTTGTTGTCTGCGTTAGGCAAAGATATTTGCATGGCTCCTGCGCTCGTGCTTTGATGTTCTACCAGAAAATAAAGCCCCAGCAGCTCCGGGAAATTCGGCAAACCCGTCTTATGTGGGGGACCAACAGCGACGGAGAGTTCAAACGAATGTCAGCACGCAGCACGATCAGACGGAGTGGAACTAGGCTAGGTACCTCGACCCGCTGGTAGTGTAGTTGCTTTCGAATTCGATGAAAAATATGTACGCTTTTTTCGCATATTCCTCTAACTATCACCATTTAGTTTCGCTAAATGCGTCCCCCAATCAATCAACCAAATATCGTCCGTGGCCAGGAGCCATTCTCCGGGAATTCCAGGCTTAATTTAAAGCCCTTCTCGATTTGCCGCCATGGTCATCTGCAACCCATTTCGGGAAGGGTGCTCGTCTGCGTCAGAGGCACTGTGTTCGTGCTCAAGCCGTGTCCGAAAAGGGAAGTAGTTGTGTGTTTTTGGCTTTCAAAAAAAAATACACAAGAAGAGGTACGCCCGCTGGGAATTGGGCGAAGGAAAACGCCGGGACGTACACACTTGCACGTCCTGTCAGGAGCTCGACGCGAAAGTCAACGTTCGCCCGTCAGCCGGACAGGAAGCTGTAGCAGCTTGCAGGATCGGTTCAGAGAGAGAGATAGAGTGAGGTAAATGCCAAAAGGCGGCAAACGATAATCACCAAGAGACGCTCTCCTGCAACGTTCGTTTGTAAATGTGTGTGTGTGTGTGTGTGTTTTCTTTTTACTTTCTCTTGTTCTCTGCTTTTCTTTCCATCGCATCGGGAATGACATTCCTTCGAGGAGTTTCCCGCTTGTCCTTTTTTCTATTTTTGCTTTTGCCTCTCGCTGCTGACGAAAACTTTTGGAACGTGTCCATTCCATTCCCTCGAGTGAATTCCTTCATTGTTTTGCTTCTTCTTCCTGTTCGTTGTTTTCAACTGAGGGCGTGAAAGAGAATTAGTTGGTTTTAGCTATCTGCCACCCACGGCGGTCCCACGAGTACTTTAGTGACCCCATTTGTGTGAGTGTGTGTGTGTGTCTTTTTATTTGGGACAGGACAGCAAGCAATGCGAACTGGAAGCCAGACATGACACTGTTCGTGCACGGATGCTGGCTAGAAAGAATAGCGTGCAAAAGCCGTCTGGAAGTACCGGGGAGGGTCGGAAAGAGGCAGTTGTAATTAGATTTTGATTGACATACAGCACATGCTGCAAGGCGATCTGTCTGCTACACCTGCAACGAGAAGTAACGGAGAACGACCGACGGAGATGATGATGAAGAGTTTTGATGTACTACTAAGACCGGTGTGAGAACTTAGCAGAACGGAATTAAAACGCCTAGCGGCGCCTTTGCCGTCAATGTAAATGAAACGTTTATCTACATCCAACAAAAAAAAGTTAAAAAAATGTTCAAGCAGAGCAGCGGAGAAGAGGTGAAATAAATGCAAAAGCAGAGTCCTTGCGAGCTGAAAACCCCTACACCTTTGATCCAAAGTGTCCGGGGAGTGTATTTTTTTTCAGGCAAGAAATTAATTGTATCGTTCCACCGGATCCCTCCTATACCCCTCTACTCTGCTCAGCTGTTACAAGTACCACTAAATCAACACTTTCAAGCACGAAATTAAACGAGAGTGAATCAATGAAGCTCGAGTGTCCGCTTTTTGAGGTACGAAGACGTCGGGCACGATTTGGTCACGTATTTGGTGCGGCTCCCGTTCCGAACACTTTAGCAATTTGCGAAACAATGCTTTCGCTTTGCTGCTGCCTGCCGCAGATCGGTCCTTTTACATCCCCTATCGTCCCGCCGGTACGTCTTCACGATGTGCCCTTGCACACGAACCTGGAACCCAGCGGGTGTAGAATTTCAGCTACGTTGAAGCAACCTCAGAGTACAGCGATGACGGACAATCAATAGTGGTAGCACAGTAGCCCCGGGATGCGGTCCAAGAACATAACGGGCGGAATGCCAAAGGATGCCCCGAAGACAATTGCATGGTGTTTCTCTGTCAAAGGAACGACTACACGTCTTTGATTACATATAGCGGAACGCACACAGACGAGTTGGCAGAGAGATTGTTACATGAGAGTGTCGTGTTTTGGCTTTGCCATTCGCACTGCAGTAGGGTAGGAAAGTGAGCGAGGTTGGAGAAAACAAATGGAACATTCCTGTTAAATGTACGAACCCTACCAGAAGATTCGCAACTCGCTATAAGCTGTAAGCTCAAAGCTATAAGATCTATTCAATAATGCCAACTACTTGCTCGGAGTTTGTTTCTCTCCCTCTCTTTCTCTGCCTCTCTCTCTCTCTCTCTCTCTCTCTCTCTCTCTATCTCTCTCGCTCTCTCATTCTCACTCTCTTTCCCACACACTCTCTAACTATATATTCTTCTCTGTTATTTTTTTCAGAAAGGAGTAACCCTCGTCCACCACGCAAAGCCTACGGAAGGCTGAGCGGCGAGCCGGATGAATCGCAGTCGCATCAGCGGGCGCGGTACGATGTGACTGGCTCGTCGGCCAGCCCGCCCTACACCGTTAAGTTGATCGACTTCGATGGGGCGGCAGGCTCGGAGACTACAGCGCGCGGTTGCGCTTGTGGCGAGCTGCAGCAGCTTAACGGCAACAGTTTCTGCTGCACCGGCTACGCCTGTCCGGAGAGCAACAATCACAACAACAACAACAACTACAACAGCAACATCCTCAACAACAATCACGCAGGCAGCAATCAAACACACGGCAGCATGGCGCTCAACAGTGTCGACGATGATGGTGACGACGATGGTGACGACGGCGGTGGCGGCGCTGCAGATATCAACCGGAACCACTCGAACTACAACGACACCGACTCGGAGCTCGAGCTGGACGGCAAGATCAAGGAGCAACGGCTGGAGGAGCAAACCCTGGCCCGCCTGCACGCGATCGCCCTGTCCGACGACGACGACTACGGTAAGTAGAGTGCCCGGGCAATACGCCCGCGGATTTTGCACATCACGTGCGCGGGTCCATTTCCACGCACGTGCCTAGTGCAATCCAACTCAATCTTTTCTGTAATGGTTGTGTGTGTGTGTTTATGATGTTTGTAGCCAAATTCAAGACATTCCACCGCGAACGCGCTTCTCCAGCCGACGGACACTTTTTTTTATCGCGATTTGCCAGACGCAAAAAGTCACTATGAATTCCATTCCAGCACGGCCGACGCCCGTCACTCCGTAAGAGAAGAAACGATCCGTTTATTATTTCCCTCCCCCTCCCTCCTGCTTTGGGGTGTAAGTAAAACAACAACAACAGTGTGAAAATTGTAAATTTGCCCACCCCTACGGCGGGTGTTTACAACCGACACTGTCGTGGTGAAAAACGGTGACGAAACAATGAATGGAATGCCAAAAGTGTACGACCGCCCCAAAGCACCCTGACAGCTTCGAGCCGTAAGGGGGGAGTGGGCGGGAAGAGCAATAGTGAAGTAATTTCCGCATAAATCAACTTGCAAAGCCCCATCTAACCACGGACGAATCCGGAAGTCAGCCTGGTGACTGCCCCATTGGTAGTAAATTTCAATTAAATTCGCAAAATACCCATTTCTACGGATTCGCTGGCCTCTTCGCCCATCCCTTTACTCTGCTGGCAGTTAATTGAATTTGTAGAACCGAGGGGTTAAAACACGGATACAGAAGGGCAACAAAACAAGAAAAAACACAATACACGATTGGTTTCTGTTTTCCATGAAGCGCCATGAAAAGTGTTTTGTGGTTGGCGGACCTGCTACCGTGTGTCCTGACCAATCTGAACCCTAGCAGGTGCAATCGCGAACGTTACGGTTCGCTAATTAGTTGTCAATCGAGTTCTTGTCGTACTTGATTGCAGGGTTTTCGAAAGTCATATTCGAATGCGCACAACATTATTCACCTCCTATACGATGATTTTCTATAGCTGCCATATATTGTATTCGCATCACAATAAACTTTCAATTCTTCCACATAATTTTCAACACAACACAAAGAACTGTCAAACTGAATCCAGCGTGAAGCGTATTGAAAATCATATAGCGCGTGGCCACGGAGGTGAAAAAATGTTGAAAAATTTTCCAACTTTGTCGAAATTGCTTGTCAACTGCAAAAAAGAGCTTTTCTCGTGGTCGCACCAAAAATATACACAAGAACGACAAGAAGTTCCAACATCTGAATATCATCGATATTTTGTTTAAGAAGTACTAAATAGGTACATAAATCAATTAGAAACATGCATTTTAGCACTATTATCGTAGCAATGGGTCACAACTGCGCCAAATAGCTGTTTGTATACGCTTTTTCGCGAATGTCAAATTTTGTCACTTTTTGTCAACTTTTGTCAACTTTATTTCCTGGCTGCTCCAGGTTACAACATTTTGACAAAAGCTCACGTTTTGAAAAATTTGTCAGCATTTTGTCACTCTCATGGCCTTTCGCCTATATAGAAGAACTAAAAAATTGTTATGCAAGTACAAAATTTGACAGCTATTGAAAAACCATTTCCTGAGCAATGAAAAATGTTGTTGACATTCTAAATTAACTCAATAACCACTGTATATCTGTTACTATCTTTTTCAGTTTTTTTTTGCTTTCGTTTAACTTTTTCAGTGTTAGCTTTTGAGTGTAATATCCCTTTTTCGTTTAAGTTTTTTTTTTTCAGTTTTAGCTTTTTAGTGCACTAGTTTAATTAAACATGACAAACATCGTCTCGAACTTGTCACTTTGATTTTGTATGTGATATTTGATACCCACCAATACTACGCACACCTTGTCTGTGAGACGCTTCTAATTTAAATTAAGTATAATTAATTTCAGAACTATTTCAAGTTTAAGGACATAGTTTCCTTTTTCTGCATTAAATTGTGTGTAAAATATGTATTGCTTCGATTAATAGTTATTATATACAGGTGAAAATATACAGGTGTAAAACGTTAATATATTATGAGTAGGGAAAAGATGGTAAAGACGGGCATCGCGGGAAAAATGAACACTTCTCATTAAAATTGACTTGATAAATGTAATTATTGAATAAGTCAACAATCCAAACTGAAGGTGTGACAAAACATTTGAAAATATTTTTGGCATGATATCTGCAAAATTGGTCAAATTCATGAACAAAACAAATACCTTACATTTTGGATTTTACGTTATGGTTGAAGCGGCGCTTACAATTCCTAAATTAACTGCTGAATGAACGGACGTTGCAAATGACCGAGATGATTTCTATGCACGTTCCAGGAAGTGGAAAGCAACAGGCAATGTTCAAATACAATAAACTTCTTCAAATTCAACGATTTCTACAGGTGTCCATGTTTCCCGCATCAGGTATCTTATCGTCTCACCCAAATATGCCAAAACTACGCGAAAAAATAATTTATTTGATAACAAAGACATTAAAATAAAATAGAAACATCAAAAATTTTACACATTTTCTGAAAAAAATATGAGCGTAAGCTATACACAATTTCATGGTCGCTGTAATTATATATCTTAAGATTTTTAACAATTTTCTTTGTGTGTCTTCACCTAACTTCCCCTACAAAATGCATATTTATATGCACTGTATGTGTTTTGCATGGTCGTTTGTTTTTTTTTCATAAATAAATTTGAATGATATTGAGATCAATATCAACGTGAATTACTAGCAAATTATTTCTTGACTATGTCGATATTAAAATTGATTATTAAATAAAAAAAGTATTTGAATTACTATGTCAAAAATGTATACCTTAGAGGCAAAAATTTACGCACGCTGTCAATACACGATCACTTATAGCCAAAATTTGGCATCAACGACTTGAAAAAGAAAGGTATTTTAAGATACTGAATATTGCTCTTTTGCTTTGCTTTCTGGCTCGCTTGTGTGAACATAAAAAGGAACTGTTTGACTTGAATAAGTTTGAAAATATCCTAACCAAAAACATCCACATGTTTCAAAATCTACGTAGTAGAAAAAGGCTTTGTATATGATAGGGTACATCTCCTACTTTACTTAGACCATGGTATGAATATTGAGTAAATTAATGTTTATACAATAAAAAATTGAAGATTATCAAAAGCAATATGAAGCCATCTCCCCCAGTCTTATGGTTCACGATTTCCGGGTCGAGGTCGATCTCACGCATGGCAAATTCGTCGTAAAGTAGATGATTTTTTTAGGGATTTCTCATGAAATACACACTTCACGCAATGCTATTTGACGGTGTCTGGACGCCCGGTAACAGGGAAACCTCCCCAGCACTGGCGTTACCTGCGAGGAAAATCGTGTAATGATACTAGCTCATAATCAATCAACGTGAAACTAGTATAGTTGACCATACTTACGACTCTCACTTTCTCTCTTCATTTCGCTGACTGCTACATCCTGCGAGCTTTCCGTTGCTGGAGAGCGAAGGGGATCTTTCCTGCGAATTTTCCAACGTCACTGATTTGCTGTCTTCATCTTGATCCATAGCTGATGACGACCAATATTCGGTTTCCGATTCTTCCACCATGTGTGACGTAATATTGTCATCTATGCCTGTGGAAGATGTAGACCAATATTCCATGTCTGAGTCTTCTCCGATGATATCTTCCGATGTCTGTGGTATAATTCCTCTCGATGATGTGGTCGAATATTCTGAGTCTGAGTCTTCTCCCATGGTATGTTTCAACAACGTTAACACAATATTGTCATCTATGCCTGTAGAAGATGTGGACCAATATTCAAAGTCTGAATCTTCTCTGATGGTATCTTCCGACGTCAGTGACAAACTATCGTCATCTGTGCCAATCGATGAAGTGGTCGAATATTCCGAGCATGAGTCTTCTCCAATAGTGTCTCTCCCTGTCGAGTGCGATTTTTCTTTCGAACTCTGCTTGACTACGACAGAAGCTTCCGGCTCCAGATCGTCTTGAAGGCTACGCTTTCGTTTGCTCAGCAGCCCTGAACAACTCGCTCCTTCACTCCCTTCCGGTGGGATCGAAGATCGACTGGCAGCTGTTGCATTACCAACATCCTGAGTGTCTCTCTCTAGCTCTGGTCCCTTCTCGGTGCTGTTATCGGTACTCGGTAGATTCTCGGTAAATAATTGAATTGAGACAACATTCATTTCTTGCACAACATCACTTTCAAACTCGGATTGACTGAATGTATTGGTGTCGCGTATATCCATTTTAGTTATATCTGCTAATTATGTCTGTTTCCGATTTAAAATTAAACTACACTTTATACAACAATATTTCTAAATTATTATTTTTTCAAGTATCCTATAGGGACAGCTTGAGCCCTTCTTAGGCTAGACTGTGAAGTACCGCCAGATCAGTGCTTGTGGTAGAGAATGAAGGGGTTAAATAAGCTAGCTTAAGTCGGATTGAATACGACACAGATTGATCACACACTGTCACGCCACACGGTTGTGACTCTCGGCTAGCAAACAACGAACCGTTTTTATAATCAGTGATGTTCGTCAGCTTGTTCGACACAGCTCAGTATTTTTGATTTACTTCTAATAGTATCAAGATGCAAAACAGTAAAAGAGACGTGCACACAGTTTTCCAATTGTCAATAAAAGAGCAGCTCCTCGAATATACACCGAACACAGTCAGAAATATTATTGACAGGATTTGATCGGATTACTTCTGCATTCACTTTTCCTAAGTCACATTTAAACACCGACTCGGATTGATCACACGCTGTCACGCTGCACAGATGTGCCTCTCGGCTAGCAAACAACGAACCTTTTTGATAGTCAGTGCTATTAGTCAGCTTGTTCGGCCCAGCTGTGTGTTTGATTCACTACTAATAGTATCAAGATGCAAAAGTGTAAAAAAGGCACACAGTTTCCCAAATGTCCAACTGTCCCAAATAAAAGAGCTCCCTGATCCTACACCGTACACAGTCCTTAATATTATGCACAGGATTTGATCGGATTGCTTCAGCATTCACTTTTCACAAACACATTTAATCCAAACGAAAACCCGCTCCAGATGGACGACTGTATAAAGTAAACTGCGCACGACGACTGAGACTATTGATCATGCTAAAACTATACTCGCGTAGAATTTCTTGTCAGCCAGTATTTCGCTCTCTTCTTCTTTAAATACATACATAATATCCCTCTGTCCCTCTTTGTCGCACTTTTTCAAGCGAACGTCTTCTGTGCCCATCTGCATGGCTTGCCAAACACACAAATGTATTACTCATCGATTCGGTGTGTGCATCGGCGAGTGTATCGTCCTCGTTTGCTATTGGCTACCGGGCAATAAAATAAACTAGCTCTGCCAGACGGAATGGGATGTTAGGTAAAACGAGAAAGCATGTTATCTCCATTCAGCTTTGATTTTGCACGCAGCTGCAGTCGGAATCAACGACGTGCGAGTGTCCACGTGATCGCCTTTTTTTGTGGATGAACGTATTTGTGTTTTTTGCTATGTGTGCGATTTTTGCGCTGCTGAGATGTCCCGTTCGTTGCTATCTCCGGAGAGGGGTTTGGATCCATAGCATACGCAAACGGTGGAATCAGTGGGAGGAAGTTTGAATGTTTTGGGATGAGCAAAACCAAACCGGGGGGTAAAATGAAAGGGAAACGGACGGAATCGAAAATAACTCAAATAATATTTCCACCATACTTCCGTTTGCAACAGAAAGGGAGAACATAGATTAAATCTCGTATTAAGTGATAGACTGTCTAGCGAGCTTCAGGCTGAGAACAACAGTCCATCATTATCATTATCTGTTATGACGCTTTTCATGAAGAAATCATGGAGCTTTTTGCGGTTCGACACGCTGACATTCTTGATACTTTTGTACACTTCGAATGCATTGTACCGATAAACGCTTCGTGTTTTCAAGTAACTGATTTAGCGGATCGTGTTTTTATGTGCCTAAGGAAAGAGCAATGCCAATGAGAATATCATAGACATTAGCGTTCGATAAACTTTTTTCCCCGGAATGAACCAAATCATATCAAAATGTTCGTAGAGTTCTACCTAAAGGGCCAAATTAATAAACGAAGTACCATGTAATTTGTAAGAAAATTGCAACCAATTGCAATTGATTTCAGGGTGTTGGTATAAGGCATCATCCACAAATCACGTAACTCAGAAATTGCAAATTTATAATTTCCTAATAATATCAAAGATATTTGTAGTTCACTATTTATTTGAGATCCATTTTCTTGAAAAAAATTATTATATTACTTACTTACTAAAATAAAAAAATATTACTTACTTCATCCATATGTTAAAATATTTTTAGTATTGAAGCTCTCATTTGCCTGAGCGATAATCAACATTAAATAAATGTTCAATGACTAGCTTTTCACTCATATGACGTTGTATCTTCAAATTTGTTAACAATTGGCAAATTTAAAACGAATTGTTGAAAACAAAGGTTATTTACATACTGTAACCAAAAACTGTAAACAACTGGGCAAGAGTGTAATGGTCCGTTCTCCTAGCCCAAGTAGTGCTCGGGCAAAACTATGAAGGGGCTAAAGAGCCGCGATCCAGAACAGTGATGGGAGCTCGGAATCGGACCCACCCGATTCCGATTTCATGTTCAAAATCAATTCCAGAGCTGATTGAGTTGCTAGAAACAATTCCGATTCCGGATTCCTGATCAATTTGGAATCGGCTCTGAAACCAGGATCGGCTCCGGAATAAAAAAAAATTGACTCCAGAATTGGAATTAGCTCCCGAATAAGAATCAGTTCTTGAATTGAAATAAGAAGTTTCAGAAGCTAAATCAATCCCAGAATCGCCATGACAATGGATCGTTTACAAGTAAATTTTGATTATTTACGACCATTGATACGTTGCATCATTGGACCCCTATTCTTAAAGAGATGCCGAAACTGACTCCGATTCCGAAACCGATTCTGATTCCAGATCCGATTTCGGAGCCAATTCCAGAATCGATTCCGATTCGGAGCTAGCCCGGATCGATTCCCAAGGAACATTTTAAATCTTATCATAGTTTTAACGATGTTGCTACGGAAATTTCATTAAGCCTTCTTTTTTCATTTGAAAATCGTGTATGACCTCATAAGACTAAAATAAAACTAACTTAAGACTGAAAGGGCCCATCTACAGTACTCTGTAAAGACTAATAGTTAAAACCATTTCTAGACCTTTAAAACGTGAGGCGCAAATAAACTATCAAAATAACAACATATTGCTATGGATATGTTCTTGAGATGGAAATGAAGCATTGAATATGAAGTCATAATAATGGTTGAGAGATATTTCAGCGTTATTATGTTGTCTTGATATTTTTTCTGATGAATTCGCTCGCGTATGAGCAGAAATCCATGCCAAGAAAATTTCACTGTTGAAATACATTATAATAATTTGAAAAATATCAAAACGCTTTAATAATATGAATGTATTTTTAGTTAAAAATACATTAATTTAAAAATAAAAGTTTGTTTATAACACCCACATTTTACACCAAAAGCTTTGTCAAAATAAACATGACGTGAAAATCGTTGCAAAAATTGCCATTTTTCTATTTGTCATGTAAACTATGAATTTGTTTATCAAAATATCAACTGAATCTGACTAGTCACTTGTTTACACGAAATAACAACACGTCAACAACACGATTTCTCACCGATGACCATGCACCAACCTACACAAACTTACCACTCAATGTCCGTTCCACGTACAGTATCGGACAGAATGATAGGGCATTGGTTTTTTAACGCACCATGCACCCGTTGGACCAAGTTTATGTGTGGTTTGTATGTGTTTGTGTTTGTGTGTGTGTGTGTGCATGTGTGTGTATGTGTGTGTGCATGTGTGAGTGTGTGTGTGTGTATGTATGTTTGAATGTGTATTGGTGTGTGTTTGTTTCACA
>KB665999.1:65241-98247 GCA_000349065.1 Anopheles quadriannulatus
TCTCACAGGTCTTTGCAAAACGCTAAGGAATGTCAACTCTTCTAAGGACTCATTTTTAAACTGGAATAATTAATAAAAGATACAGTTCCTATACAATGTTTTTGGAATCAATGTTCAGAATATAGTTTTTTTTTATATTAAAATACTTTCGAAAGTTTTTAAACGAAATATATTGTTTTATACAATACAAAGTGCTCCTTATGGCCATGATTGGTACTATGGCCATAATTGGTACACTTGCCCTAGTGCGATAATTGGTACATCGGTGTTAAGTTGTACCAATTATGGACATATGGCAAAAAGCCAAATTTTCGATGCAAAATTGATAAATTTTGATGTGAAGCTATTAAACAACAAGCGTTTTACGTTGCGTGTTTTTTCATATAAAAATTTGTTTAGATGCTTGTAAATCACTAATATCCTATAGTGATGCTCTTAGCAAAATGGTAAGCGATGAACAAAATCTTAGCGGCACATTTTTAAAGAGTGATACTTTATAAATGCATGTTTCTGACATGTAACTAATGAAGCATTCTTCTCTTCTCTTCTTTTTTGGCTCAACAACCGTTGTCGGTCAAGGCCTGCCTGTACCACTAGTGGGCTTTGGCTTTCAGTGACTAATTGATTCCCCCCATAGCAGGATAGTCAGTCCTACGTATGGCGGCGCGGTCTATTTGGGGATTGAACCCATGACGGGCATGTTGTTAAGTCGTACGAGTTCACGACTGTACTACGAGACCGGCTCGTTAATTTTTGAAAGCATTAATGTTTTGAAAGGTTCATATTTGATACAAAAAATCCATCCATGGTTGCAGAATGTAAATTTACTGTTTTAAAGCAAAAATACTGGTTGCTATGGCCATAATTGGTACTATGGCCATAATTGGTACACTCACCCTAAATATTGACACATCTTTACTGTTGCATAGTGCAATGTGAAAATGTATAAAACTCCATTAATTGTTTCACAGATAGCAATGCAATTATAGAATTTGTAATGCTATTCTTATGTAACATGTACGTTAAAACCGAACCGACCCGAACCGACTACGACCGAAAGTGCCAAATTCTCCAAAAATATTCGAAGAGTTTCGCGTAAAGGGCTAAACAGAAACACTAAGACCAAAACTGCCAAATAGATAAGCCAAGCAACGAACCGCATGCGGCTCGTGAGCCGTACTTTGCCCATTGCTGTACTAGGGGCAGACATTCGCTGGTTTTGCGATTTGAAGCGACTATCTTTTTTTAATCTGCATCAATCAGCTGGAGCCTCCAAACAACAACAAAAACGTGAAATCATAAACAGCAAAGTAGCTAACACGATTCAATCAATCAGTTTCGTTGGATAAATGTCAAATGCGTTAAAAAATTGTGTAGCTAATTAAATTATTATGATTATGATTTAAAACTAGTTATAGCCGTGAACGGTCGTTCATCTATCGACGCCTGTTGACGTCATTTTGTTCATTCAACAAGTTCATTTTATATTATTAAATTTGTTTGTTTTAAATATTTTATATAATTATAATATAACAGATTGCGAGATTTAGCGCCATCGCTTTTTATCTTTTTTTTTTTCATTCAATTCAAATTTGTCAAGAGACAGTTTAGCGTTTTCATTTAGGTTCACACAATATAAGGCTTTTGCCATTTGTTAACTTAATCTAACTTAACCTAACAAAAAAATAAATTATGAACTATTATTTACATCAAAAAGAGCCCTAAGAAGAAGGAACTCCGATTGATGTGGTTTTTCTTTGATCCGTTCAGTCATTTCATAGGCGATTTCAGTTAGAGGTTTAGTGCCAGATCATACAATCCTTTGAAGCTCATCCAGCGTGGGGCATTCGCGAATAGATGCAAAAATTGATTTCATCCCACCTGGACTTTGCGCATGTTTGTGTAAGCACTACGTTGCCATACAGGGATGCCATACGTTGCCGCTGGTAAGATTATCTGCTTATATACAGCAATTTGGTTTTTTGGACATAGCCGGGAATTACGATTCAGCAGAGGGTAAAGTTTTTTCAGTAGTGTGATCATTCCAGTTGAAAGTTCCTTAGTGTGGTGGTTATATAGGAGGTTATTATCAATCATAAGACCCAGATATTTCACCTTCTGAAGCCAAGTGATTGATATTCCATCCACAATTAGCTGATGAGTAGTGGGTTTCACTAGTTTACAGGGTTTCTCAAGCCAGCTCAACATCGTAACACTATTTTTCGAACACATTAAACGATTGTCAACATCGTACATACAATTCGAATCCGTAAAACCTTTTTCGATTTGGTAACACTAGGTTTTGAACGTGTAAAATCCCAACTCGAATCTGGAAAATGTATAATGGGTGACAAGACAAACGTGTGAACAAACCTGCGATACTTTTACATGGTTAATAACGTAATAGCTTTTCAACACATCGAAACCTTGTCTTGAGCATTACCTTTGTTTTACTATAACACGTAGTTGATGGAATGCTGCCTCTAGACTTTAATCTCACAATGTATTTATAATAGGTGTTATCCATACCTTTCAATCAAGCCTTTAAAAAGTACCTGAGCCTTTTCAAACGATAAGAGGTTACTTCGGGTTTTGCAAAAAGATGCTTGAGAGTTTTAACTGCAGTATTTAAACATAATATTTTTAACATTCCCACCAATTATCTTAAACATATATTGGGACAGGACTGACTTAAATATAAATAATATAAATTAAATATATAAATAGGACATAAACAATTTAAAACAAAATTGTTATTCAGAAGGAACAGTCCGAAAAGGCCGTATTGCTTAATAACTTTAATTATAAACACCGACAATTCTCGCCAGTTTCCTATGACAACATAACTTAGATAACTGAGCATGACTAAGAAGGTATAATGTTGTACTTTTTTTTTAATTTTATAATTCATCATCAAAATTGCGTACAATTAGAGTACAGTATAATTATTTCGTGTGGAGGAGTAATGTTTATGCATGTCATTGCAACATCATATATCTCGCGGTCATTAAAGAATTGACCTGTAGCTGATTTGCTTGCTGTGACAGTATTTACCTACAGCGTACGTCAGCTTCAACGTTCAAGAACTTATTTATAATTTGAAAGGATTATATTTTGTTAGAGGGTAAACAACGTTTTCAAAACTAGAAAGGATACTCAAAAGAACATGAAAAATATAGTAACTTTCAGTAGAAAACAAATAGATATTCTCCAATTTACAATTGATCTCTTCTTTCTATAAAACTCACTTATATCAAACTTGTAACAATTATGAACTCGAACAGTACTCTTTCTTAACTATTATTATATTTTGACTGCCGTTAATATATTCGTAGTTAGCTAATTCGTAGTTAGTTAATTCGTAGGCAGTTAAAACTAAAAATACGTTTTTTGATGTACAGAAACCAAAAAATATAGTTTGACTTTCTGTTGCGATACCATCGCGCTTTGCCATTAATTCCTTTCAGTTTTACGCGTGCCAAATTAGGCAGACTAAACATCAAATAAAAGTAGCGCCCTTTATTGAAGGCAATCGAAGCCGAATATAAAAATAAACAGTCATCGTCAAATGACAGGGCGCCCAGCGGCACGCGGCAATCAATTTCAATCACTCCACCTGCTCACAATGGTGATAGTAAAAGCGACTTTCCCGTATTGCATGAAATGTCACTAATCAATTCCACCCGGTTAATGATGCGCTGTGTGTGTGTGTTTAAGTGTGTGTTTGTGTGTGTATGTGTGTAATGGTGCTTCTTATTACCTCTTGTTATTCGGGCTATTGCCACCCGCCAATAAATGTGCCCACCAATAATAAGGGAGCATAATTTCGCAACCATGAATGCTTTACCCCTCGCGTTCAGATAGGAGAAAAAAAGCCAAATTTCCCAAAAAGGGGGGGGCAGGTGGATGACGACGAAAACCATAAATAACCATAACCACACAAACAAACCAGACATCAGAGCGAAACAGGTATCAATGAGGAAGGGATATTATAGATTTGTGCCATACCTTTTAGGCTTCGCACGTGACAATATTGTGTGCGACCGCCTGCCTGGGATCTCTCTCTCTCTCGCTCTCTCTTTCTCTCTCTCTTTCTCTCTCTCTCTCTCTCTCTCTCTCTCTCTCTCTCTCTTTTGTTCTGTCACTTTCTCCTTCTATCTCTCTCTCGCTGTATTTGCCCTGCATTCCGTAAGAGGTAGGCTCCATTGAAGACGCTCGGAAGATCGAAATCCCCTGTTCGGCTTCACGCGTACTGAAATAACGCGTCTAAGGATAGCGGTAAGTTGAGCGATAGCGCTAGCATTCCGTATTCATTGCACGTCTGCTGAAAAACGTTGGATCCTTGAGCAGTGTCCCAAAGCTACCAGCACAAAAAGGATAGGCTTTGGTCTGATTATTTTTTCTCCTATTCTGCTCACACGGTCAGAACTCATTTCACATTGTTGGAAACCCAGGTGACAGCGAGAAATACTTCTCACAGTGAACGATCACACACTCTGCCGCTCTCTAGATCGGTGCGAAATACTAACGTGCATTATACAAAACAAAAAGAGTGATAGTTGAATAGCTTACCGACTCTTTGAAGCATTAGCATCTTTAGATATTTGTACTGAGTTATCTATTCAATCGAGTAGACGGAGCAGATTTATCCCTGAGCGCGATGCTTTCTTGCGACCTTTTAAACTTGTATACTAAAAGGATAACAAAAACCCAGTCCACGATTGTGCTGAATCAAACCCTCATTTTTATCTTTCGAAAAAAATAAAAATTTCCAACCTCAGGAAAAGTCGATTGATACATCCCTTCCCACTCCTTCCACGATGAACATGTCATCGGCGAATCTACCTGCCTGCCCCTTATATGTACAGCCTTTTTACACCTGAAACCTGAATTCACGGAAACGTTTGGTGGCACGTGCACTCATTGAAAGGCCGGCGCGTAGTGAGACGCTAAACTGACACATTTGCAAAACCGATGTGTTTTGTGAATACTATGGAACGTGCGACAAAGAGATTATGAATAAGCCAGTGGGGCAGAAGTGAATTCTTCGGAATTTTGATGTTACTTAGCAACCGCTTTTCCTTGATTTTTTGAGAAAATTGATGTTTCGCTAGGATAGATAGCGCAACCACGTCATGCACGTTGACGGCGCGCTTCCTTGTGATGATAATTCCTAGGGAGCATACAGGGTTTACCAGACCAATAATTTCTAACCTTCTTCTTCCCCTTATTTCTAACAATCGTCTTTTTGAATAGACACCGCTGTCTACCACTTGACCATATGTCTTCTTCTTATTTAGCGAGTAAGGATTCATTCTCCTATGTTTTATCACACCAATTTAAAACTGTGCCGAATCTGACCGTTGGTAAATCGAAGATGACAATTGTGTTATTAAAATGAACAGAGTAGCTTACACCATCTGAAGTGAGAAAAAGTGGTAGACGGTCGTATCTATTAAAAAGACAATTGTTATAAACAAGTGGACAGTTATTTATTGAACTGGTAAACCCTGTAAGAGACCGAGGTCCATAATGTTCCAGCATCGGCGGATCTAACTAGGCAGTCGCCTGGGGCGAGAGCCAGAATCATCCCACCCATACTCCTGCGGTCACGATTTACAGGGGGCCTCAGCACATCTTACCGCCTTACCGGTACCCGAAATCCGCCACTGTGTTCCAGGTTGCTCTCTTCTCCCACGGCACATGCAGCGCAGGTTCGCAGGCGGTAATAATTATTTTCACAATATACGCCGAATCTCAGCCTTCGTAACAACGGTAAATTCAATTAGTGTAAATCAGGAAGTAACCATTGCCATGGTATTACCTTCATATATCTGTTGAGCCGGTGTAACCAATGGTCTAATGATTCCTATCTCTAACGATCTTCTTTCTCGTGCTCTTTCGACTTCATCAATCTTCGAAGACTTTCTTCTATTTGGCGTAACGTCCTACGCGGACATGCTGGCCTATACACAGGCTTTCCAGACTTAATTCATTACCACGCTGCCGGATAGTCAATCCTTGCGGGGGGACGGTCCATTCTAAGCTTGAACCCATGACGGGCATGTTATTGAGTCGTTCGAGTTGACGACTGTACCACGGAACCGCCCCCGTGGGGGTAAAGTCGAAGACTTTACTCCTTCCAAATATAGGATCGTTGAAAAGTAGGCACACCGTTCCCTATGGATTTTCGCGTGCTGATGAGAAATCCTGTGGTATTGCTCCTTTTTTACAACCACCGTTTAAAAAGGAGGAATAACTATACTCTGTGTTGATTTGTGACTTTATAATACGAACAATCATTACATCCCGGACTGACATAGGGGTTTAAGCTTAGAATGTGAATAATACTGAAGTATGAGCAGAAGTTCTTGGTGCATCAGCCCACGCGTTGTCTTTAAAATGAATATCTGGACCGATAACACTTGTTGTCGCACTTGACCACTGACAACCATTTGCTGACCGTCGTTCGTGACACGTTTTACTGTCGTCATATTGTTGGCCTAACCGCGGCCTCATTCTGCGACTATTTTTATCTCCCGCTGTCTAAACACAGGGTTTGGGATAAATCATCTCCTCGGCACACACACCCTCGAGTTGTTTCCCGCGCGTCCGGCCAATGTGTTAAGTGTACAGGTGGTATGGCACGTAAGTGCTCTCCCTCTTCCCCTCCCATCACCCTACCCCAATGAAACTTCAAACCGTCCGGATTCAATTTCCGGTTTCATTAAAACCGGCCTTTCACACAGGACTCCCACCGCGGATGTTTGGCGCTGATTGCCATACCAGTCGGGTGTGGAAATGCTGCTTCCGAAATATTACTCCCCTCCCCCTCCCAGTGCTTCACCTCTTGCAATACCTATGTGTGTGCGTGGATGGGTTTGTGGTTTCTGTGGAAAGCGTTTATATGCAGTGATACCCGTGTAGTTTTGGGAGGTTCGTTTCATTTGCAATTTTAGAGCAGTATGTGAAATAATGTGTTCTTGTGAAATAATATGTACCATGCGGGAGGGGAGTAAGGGTAGCATTGTGATACAAATGGGGTCAACACTGTCAGTTACATCCAAATGTGCAAGGGTAGGAAACGATTAAAGAACCGTCTAGCCGCTGTTCAACCGACGGTACTGACGGCACCTCTACAATCGGCCTGATTCAAGCCTTCAGATACTATTTCCCCCCGTCTGCAGCTGGTTTTCCAAAACGGTGGTTGGTGGTTGCACTCGCCATAAACATACACACGCAGAATAGCAACGTGAGGCAAAACACACGTCGCTACAAACGCGCAGGGTGCAGAAGCTCATGGTGTGGTGTTTCTTCCTGCCAATGTGGCGTTTCGGCATCACTGTTTCCAGAAATGTGATGGGGGAAGGGGAGGGGAGTAAAGAGTGAAACATTGAAGTCGAAATAATAGACACACACACACTCACCATCATAAATGGAAAACTGGTCCCAGACCAGCTCTAACGAAGCCAATCAACGGGAATGCCGAGAAAAGCCTCGCCTGCCCAAAACAAAGCAAACGGATCGAGCTTTGGTAACCATGTAGGAAGGGTAATGTACTTTGTGGTTGTGTGTGTGTTTTATATGTACTTTGATGTGTGAAAATGTTGGATACGTATACATATAGAATCGTGTATGTGTGTGAAGAGTTTGCCAAGAAGCTTATTGTTTCCCAGGTTCCCCCTTTTCACCCATTTCCATTCCGCGCAAGACTGCAATGTGCATTAAAAAACGGATGGGGAAAAGCAGCAATCTCGTACATTTTCTTATTTTTTAGCAATTTTCTTCGCTGCTACAAAGCCAGTTCAACCAACCTTACACACAAGGGGGCCACCATCCCAACGTACCCACACGGGCAACATCAAACATGTGGTTTGTGGGTGGGATGGTTTTACGCAACCTGACGAATTGGATTTTGGGTGGTTCAATATTCCGTTCTGACCCACAAAATGATATTCTAAAAATGGTTTTGAAATGCCATATCCTCCGTCCCGCTCATGAAAGACTGGGAAATCTTATCAATAAACCTTCGCAATTTGAGCACGTGATGAGTTCCATAAATTTACCTTTCGATAAATACACATAGTATACACTATATATTAAAATACAATATAATATGTATAGCCATACGGCCTTTTCGAACCATTCCTCCTAAATAAAAAAATATATAATAAGATAACATTACTTTTACTTTTTTTTAGACAAAACAGGCCTTCGAAGACGAGCATAGAGAAACACTCCACTACACTTTTTCATGCCTCACCAGTAAACAACGCTCTGCGGTGATTGCTTCGCCGTAAGCAGCTCGATGGCTTGAGGCAAACCACTACAAACGAACGTATCACATTGAACATTTTTGCGGATCCTTGGTGGAACGAAAAACCTTCCAGCGTTAGGTTTTACGTTCCACCAAAGACTCAGATGGGGAGCACAAAAATCAAATCCATACGCTGATGGTGCCTATTTCACCAACGCGGAACGATTTCCCGACATCACTTCTTCCGATAGTTGCGAGTCTTTGCTCGCGCCAGGCATGGTAGAAGATGATGGCGACTCACACGTGCCCGTCCACGCGATTGCACTGCCGAGGAATATGTAGGGTATGGGGCCAACCCGAATGGAATGCGCCGGCAGTATATCGGTTCGTGAAGTGATCAGAAAAACGTTGGAGATGGTGTTTTTGCCCCCTATTTTGGCGTACGATATGTAGCAAAAAGAGCTGATTTTGGTTTTGTTTATTCCTGTCCTGTTTCCATGAGAGAATCAGCCGAAATTCCATTTGTTTGGCGATTCGCAATTTTACAAACATTCCAACGCTACGACATCTTTCATGAGGCAATCGTCTAAGAATTGTTGACATGTTGAATTTTCCTTACCTAATGGACAGTTATATTGGATTTAATATTATTATATTTGTTTTTTAGTTAAATATTTTAATTTTTTACAAGTATTCATGCATCTTAACATCATTTTAGTGTTAGTTTTTTTTCATACTCTCTTAGTTTATGAGTTAGGCTCATAAAAACCCGTCTAATTGATCGGAAACAAGAAATACGTTAACACCACATCATATTGCAAATGAATGGACGGCGAATCGCAAAATTGGCAATCTGCGCAATTTAGTGATTTATTCATTTTAAAGTCATAAACTTCATTTTGTAAACTATTTCTTGTTTTTCTGGACTCGTAAGACTTAACATCATACCCGTCGTGGGTTTAAGCCCCGAATGAATCGTGCCCCCGTAAGTAGGACGGACTATCCTGCTTTGGTTAATCAATAAATCACAGAAAGACAAACCCACAAGTGGTACATGCAGGCCTTGACCGACAACGATGGCTGTGCCAAAGCAGGAGTAGAAGATGTAATATTTTGGATTTTCATTGGTAAATCATCAAATTAGTCTAAGTCACCGCCCAAATAAATCTTATAAAGAAGGTCCAAATCAGGTCCAAATTACGAATATTTAAGACTTTGGAAAATACAGGGTTTCCCACGATTTATTGGTCAGTTCCCATGATTTTTTGGTGCGTTCCCACGATTTTTTGGTTGTATCCCATAGATTTTTGGTTCGATCCTATAATTTATTGGTATTTTCCGATTGGATATCAATACAATTAGACCAAAAAATTCTGGGAAACGACCAAAAAATCGTGGGAACGCACCAAAAAAATATGGGAATTCACCAAAAATTGATGGGAACCAACCAATATATCGTGGGAAACCCTGTAAACAAGACTAGAGTAAATAAAACTTGTCGTAATGTCCAGAAGAAGGACCGAGAGATTAAATGAAAAGGATATGATTATCAAGAGAAATTCAGGAAGGAAGGAATCAAATAATCAATTCTAGGCAAATTCAAAGCGATACACGAAGTTATGAGATGTCTGTATGCATTGGATAAAAGGTCTGTTCGATCCGAAGAAGGTATGACGTGGTGAAATATACAAGAGGTATATTCTAAGCAGTTCAAGAAGTTCTGAGGATCAATTTCACTCCCTATAAGCTTTGTAGTAAATGGGGCACGGGTTTTGGACCTTGTTTGTTCTACGGCAGCAATGTCAAACTCATTTGACCATGCGGCCCAAAATGCTATTTAAAATAGTATGACAAGCCACAACCTAGTTATATATAATATTATATGATTATACAAAAATCTGATCGTTAGCAGATCCTTCCATTTCATATTGGGATAAGTATTATTTTACAACAGTAAAAACTTTAATGTATAATCATTTTTTAAGTCTAAAAAACGTGTTACTGAAAGACGAGTGAAGCAGATTATTTTCAATGAGTTATATACCTTTTGATATTTTCAAAATTTGCATAGGTTTGGGCTAATTAACAAGATTAAGTACGTAAAAATAATGGCAAAAATAGTCATCGACTTACTACGTTGGTTAATCCAATCTTCTACTTCTTTTGGCACAACATCCGCTGTCGGTCAAGGCCTGCCAGTACCCACTAGTGAAATGAGCTTTGGCTTTCAGTGACTTATTGTTACCATAGCAGGATAGTCAGTCCTATGTATGGGGGCATGGTCTATTTGGGACTTGAACCCATGACGGGCATGTTGTTAAGTCGTACGAATTGACTACTGTACCACCAGACCGGCTTCCAATTGGTTAATCTTGGCTTGGTTAATCCAGTACAGAACAGTAAAACAGTAACAGTATTTGACAATCGGGGAGTGCAATGTGTCTCACAAGTCTTTAGTAGCCGTTACTCTCTACCTGCTAATCTCCATAAAAATCCTCATTCATTATGGCTACCAAAATCAGAGCCCTAAGTCTACCTGTTGCTTATCTAGTCTACTTGATGCTGCCTTATGGAAAATTTGAGATCGTTTGTAACATCCTATTAAAAGTAACACGTGTCTGTGCTGACATCTAATTTACTTATGCTCTAATGCTGATTTCTAAACGATTTACAGAAGTATAATGTTCTTAACTGCAACCATACCTAAAGCACAACATACAGTACGTATCAGCTAATTCCGGAAATTTGCGATTTTGTATGAGTTTGCTAAACGTAAACTAAACGTTTCTTATTTAAATGTTATAAAATCCTTACAAAGTTATGCATTTTAAAAGGTTTATAATGAGTTAAAAGTGTTTTCATTTATTGTGTACCATTTTACAAAGCAAAAATAGTGTGTCCGGAATCGAGTTCTCGTTTCTGCAAAATACACATTTTATTATCACATTATTATCTTATTTCTTAAGATAAACCTCTTCAACCTCATACAGAATGATCTCGCGGGCCACAGTTGGCCCGCCAGTTTGACATCTCTGTTTTAAGGTTTATAGGCAGAACAGTTCGCATCTTCTTGCATGCGGGGAAACGATTGCTTTAATACGATCATTCACACCTATTCCGTAGAAATCCAATATGACATATGTGTTTTCTTGCGTATTCAAGATCAGGCTAGACCATTCAGCAATAAATTGATTATAATCTTCTAGAAGCTGAAAATTCAGTTGTTTACCGAGAATCGGTTTTAGAAAAATTTATCGCTTTCCCAACGTTGGTTGAACTGAAACCCTGTCGACGCCCAGTGCTCGTTATCGGCAAATGTTCGTGCAGGCAATCATGACAACCTGTAAAAGTCTTCCCTTACTGGAAGTGTTGGAGCCAAGAAGCCTGACCTTAGAAAGGGGGACTTGTCATGCTCATGAATTGAGCAGCCGAATAGATTTGTAAGGTACAGTCGTATCGTAACAGTCGGAATGAATTTCAAGGAAACAGGAATTATAACGCCTGTTTCAATAACACTCTTTTAATCTATCGAAAGATATTGCTTTCTGTTTAATAAAAATAATGTAAGTAAAAGTAAAACAGGAAAAACTCGACTTTCTTGTTGTTGTTGTTTTTCTTATGTTTTCCTGCCTAATCCACTTATGAACTACGCTTTAGAGGATTCACGCAACATTTGGGCCCACGACGAGCAGGTTGTCACCTTCATCGACCAACAGCAACAATTCCATACAGTCCTCTGTACTTCGAGTGTTCTGTTGCGTGTGTGCTTCTTGTGCGTATATGTGTGTGCTCTAACAAAAAAAACATCAAACCCTCCACAGACTACTGCCAAGCAAGGGCTGGCCGGCTGCTGCCTGGACGTGCCAACGGTCGAAATTATAATCAAATAAGCACACTCCCAAGCTTATTGTGCACACGGGCGACACAAGTCCTGTGCAAATACGGCCGCAAAAATGCAAAGTAAGTTGCCGGCGACCGTGCGAGCGAAGTACCTTAAAACTAATGAATAAATGGACGGAACAGCCGCAAACGGCACGACCTTAGCGAAGCATATCTTCCACCCCCTTGCAGCCACCGTTGCGCGTCCCTCTGTTTTTCTTCCCTTGTGCCCTGTGTGTCGTATCAACTATATGCCAGAAGATGTTAAGTGGCATGCAAAAAAAACATAATAAAAGAAAAGCCGGAAAAAACACCCGGTCCTGCTATTGACGGCTACCGTCCCCAAATGCCGTCTCGGACGCCCGCCCTCTTCGGATGTACCAAGGTGAATATGGAAATGGATGTACGGTGCTTTACCGCCCACGAGCTTCTTCAAAAGCATTCAGCCGAGAAAACGTGGAAAACTCACACATACACACACACACACACACACACACACACACACACACACACACACACACACACACACATAGACACTCACACAAACACAGTGGTATCATTCCATGAGCGAAAGGTCCTTCCGCTACCCTGGAGGTTTGCCTGTGATTCATCCGAAATTAATAAATGACCATTTGCAAAGTGACTTGTACCGAAGCTGCCGCCGGGCATTGCCGTGGCGGGGAGCGGCGGGGGTATGGCTGTATCAAAAATAAAATTTATAAAAAAGCTCGTCCCCGGCACCGTGGAGGGTGGTTCAAGTGCACACACCGTGTACACGGAGTCACGTACGGAGTCGGTCATTGAGGGTGAAGTTTTAATGAATACTATTACAACCTATTTGCTGCTGTGTGTTTGCTTGGGAGGACAGGTCTAGGAGATGAAGCGTGGAAGTATGCCTGGCACACTCGAGCTCGTCCAGCTCGACCACCGGTACATTAATAACGAGGACGATAAAATAGAAATGCGAGCAAGGCGATATCCTTCCCCCGAAGAACCCCAAAACAGGAAGCCTCGTACGGCTCGTCTATTTTGGCAAAATTTTCCATTTCCCGCACCGGCAATTGTTGGTGGAGGGGGGGGTGGGGTTTGTTGGTAGGATATTAAATCGCCATGCCTGCACGCTATGGGACGCAACACTCGCCTGGAAGAGTCGTCGTTCGGCCATTAATATGGCAAATTTGTAGCAACACAGAGCAGTGTGCGGTACTCGACCGGAACCGGGTAAGGTCGCATCTTCAGTCGCACAGCAGCAGAAGCAGCAGGAAGCCGCAGTAAGTCAGCCATGACGGAGTGAGATTCCGAGGCAGACGTGTACTTGGCGCACGACACTGGAATAGATAAATTGAGTTCATGTTGGCTCGTAGAAAAAGCAACGGAAGAGATGCTTCTATATGCGCTTCCCATCCCCGTGCGCATAGCTACAACAGTTCCGGGTGGCGTTTTCATGGCAGACGAGGTGTTCTCGGAAATAACTGACTTGATTGTCACAATGCTCCATTGTTGGTTGGGATGGGCGGAAGGCGATTCAATGGTTTCCTGGCTTCTACTTGGATGCGTTCCTGGTTTTGAGATTTTTTCCCCCTAAAACTCAGAAGTTGTCTAATTATGATGCCATGAATCAAAGCGACACAGATGCGAGCAAACAGAAAACCATCGTTCGGAAAATGTGGCAAAGTGAGTATTCCATGCCACTTCAAACGCTTGGTTGAGCGTAAAATATTCTTCAGGGTTTCAAGTGCTGCCTTGTACGTGCAACAACATTGTAGCCTTCATGGAAGGGCTATCAATAATTCTTGGACTTCCAAGGTCCCATGCAGCAGTGAAAATGGGGGTATTCTTTACCAAAATTGCTCCAACCACTGCACATGAAATCGGATGCAAAGTACGTGCAGGCTCTGGGTGCATTCAACTCCAATGCTCTTGCGGAATAATTGACTTCGCCAGTTAGGCCAGATACACACCGCAGTCCGTAATTGAGAGAATTAATGTTAGGCAGTGGAAAAAAACATACAAACTGTGGTTTGACTTCTATCCAGCATTCCTAACACTAGATGGTTGATGACGTTCATGAACCGAACGCTTCATCTCTGAAACTCCTGGCAAGGTCGTTCTATAACCGGTATGCTTCAACCGGCTACTGTGGGAAAAGGTTAAGGGTGCGTAATGCGTCCTTGGGAAGGAAAAGCGACCCGAAAGAGATGCCAACCGTCGGAACACCGTAGGTTCAAAGGATAGTGGGTTTCATCCGTATGTAGACGTGAAGGATTACCTGCCTCCAACATCAATTCCGACACACACACACACACACACACACACACACACACACACACACACACACACACACACACACACACGGAGATAGACTCTGTCGTCTCGGTTTACATCTACGGTACAGGATGTTAGGATGCCTCGACCTCGGTTCGAAAAGCTATTTTTGGCCCGGACTCCCACCGTTCATTACGTTTCATTGTTTGGGGCTCCATTTTCCCGGACTGCTGCGTTGGCTACCGAGTGTACCGACCGGCTGAAAGACACTCAATTGAAAAAGAGGATTAGCAGGTTGGATGGCTGATCGGCACCAGCCTCTCAACAGCACTCTTTGCCAAGAGCGCAGGTGTATCCCAGCGGCTTTTCAGGAGTTCCGGAGTATCTAAACGTAAAGGCGGACGTTTAGAAAGTAATGACGAATTGTGCATAAAAAAGTCAAAAGTTAGGCCAACTTTAGGGCCCCGACCAAACCTGCCCATATGTGCAGCAAAGCGAACCGGAGCTTCCTTGCTAGAGCGAATGCGTGAAGAGGTGGGGTGCGAAGTTTTTTGCAGGAAAAGCGGACGACACCGACCCCAACACCGAAGCTTACACCGAAGTCTGCTTCGGAAGCATCAGAAAAGAGTGAGTTTTTTGGGACCTCCCATCCCAGTTTTGTTATGCAAATGTCGACAAGCTCCTAGCACCAGTTTCCGGACAAACTCACACACACACAGAGCTATTTTGTCGGGCAAATTTCCCTACTTCCTGTAGCACCCGCCGTGTGGCGCGCAACTTTTTCGCCAACCTTAACTACTGTCTGTGTGTAATATGTGGCTTTGGAAAATTAAAATTATTCATGGAAAATAAAATTATGCTGCCAGTCCTGCCGTTTTCGGCATCATTGCAGCAGGCGGTGGGTATGTGTGTTTGTGTGTGGGTTTCAAAATGGATGTAAATCATTGTACACTGGAAGTAAAAGCAAAAGCAAGTCGGAAACTGTCCGACCGCACGGAAGCAATTTTTACTTCAAGAAGCCACACACACACACGCACACACAATTGGGGCTCGAAAATTGGCCCACTCTTTCACCTTGTGCGGTACCACCCTTGAGGCAAGCCGACAAAACCTAATTTTACCATAGTCTTCGCCTCACACAGACGCACACCCACAGAGCATCGTTTTTAATAGGAAAGAGTTCTCCGCTTGGCTTGAGTGGCCCGTTTAGCCCCCATGTTTTTTCCCACGATTGCCGAGAAGGCGCAGAAAGATGTAGCAGCTAACTAATTTTATAGCATCGCTCCCCCCTCTTCTGCAGGGTAAGGGAGTCGGCACGGGTACCCACAACATCGTTCATTATTTTTTACGAGCCGCACGCGGGTTGACTTTCCCGTGCCGAACGCGTAACGTGGACGATCTGAATCTATGTATGATTTTGCCGTACGCTTTTCTGCCAAGACATGGATGGCACTGGTGCACATGGGGCCCACTGCAAACGGTTGTGTAAGAAACATCCCGTAGGCATGCAAAGAAGAAAAAAAGCGCTGCTGGTATGCGACGAACGCAAACTTTCTTACCCTGCAAGGACAAGCCGGTCTGCCACTCTTTTTACCTCATCTTTCGATTCCAGAGGCCATCGACCAGCGGCCACAGCGCTCTGCTTTATTCCAACGCGCCAAGGTCCGATTGCAATTGTGCATATGAGCGCAAAGGCACGAACCCCCTACCCGCCCCTTATCATACTTCCCCTTCTCTTTGAAATCTTCCAGTCTTTCGGAAGCTGTGCTTTGGTGTTCGATCCTCCGCGCACGGTCGTAAATCATAACAAAAGTCGTAAAGTACGCGTCACTGTGAGCCGAGTACATTCCGAGACGGTATCAATCTACCCGAACTGAGCCAATTCTTTTGCCAGCGCGTTTGTGTGCGGCTTGAATGATTCACGGTGGTGTCATAAAAATGTGGACCACCTCAACACCGTTTGTGAGCGTTACGAAGATGCCGAAAAGGTGTGAAGGAAGGAAGCGAAAATTTAATTGCTTGCGCATGGGTTTGATGGGTTTGGTTCTGCCGAAGCAGCACGTTGGTAACATCCATACTACCCGTACCGAAAAGGCACACAAGCGGATACTCAACTGATGGCAAACTTAACTGTTCAAACTGATTTACATTTGCATTTGGAAGAAAACGCACACCGAGCACACGGCAACCTTCCCCAAGTCGATCGACTTTTTCGTCCCGCGTGTGACCCGGGCTAGTCCAAGGGCAGCGTGCACAACCGGACGGTGATGAGTACGAGATGTAATGAATCGAACGTAACGAATTCATAAAGCCGAAGGTGGATCGAAGCGAGGACGAGCGATGGTGAAAATATACCGAAAACTTCGCTCACGCTTGTTGCCACAACTCTGGTTTGGTTCATGTTATCAGCAGCATAACTTGCAAGCCGACAAACTTCATCGTCAAAAATAAGATGACAAGTAGCGAGTATGTGAGTGAGCGAGACGCAGAGTAGAGAGATGAAGAGCAAACAAACACACAAAAAATCGTCCTGCTGTGACGAACTAATCCTAAACCAACCAAAGTTCCCAGGGCTCCCGGGACTAACTTTTTGCTTTAATCTTGCTCCGTCCCCTCCCAGCACAGCACACCCAGCACACCGCGATCGCATGACATGCGATGGTAAACCCCCTGCCCCCCTCTCTGTCATCCTAAGCTTCAAACCATCAAATAACTTACAGCCTTCGGTTCAGCGATTCCGTTTCGGTTAGACAGGGAATGGTTTACAGTCAAAACGCTCGCCTGTTTGGACAGCGAACGCGATCGAACCAAGACACACACACACAGCAAGGAGAGGTACGGACTGTGAGGAAGGACTGTCGAGCCGTGAGCAGCTAAGCGGCTCCAACGATACAAACTTCTGGACGGAAACGAAAAAAAAACCGTCCCACCAACGGGGTAAACGAACGTGATCTGAGAAGGCAAGGAAAGATGGCCGCCGTTGGTGCCACGCGGGATGGGTATTCCTCACAATTTTCCCGTTCGCTGCTGTGTATTCGTGTGTATGTGTGTGTGTGTGTATTGGGAGCTTCTTGTCCTATCCTTACCTATCCCGCCCTAACACGGCGTTCGAAATGCGTGATGATTACTTTTATTCATTAATTCATTTATCCGCCGCTGAAAGGAAAGCTTTTTGGTTCCGGTGCCTCCTTTCCAAGACAACTCTTGCGACCCTCTAGGGGCGTGGGTCTCGGTTGGTTCGACGTTATTAAATTATTTTCTGCATAATTCTTTGCCACTGTGCGAACCTTCGGTGGTGAGTAATGCCGTGGGAAAACAAGGAAACCAACCGCAGCGCGCAGCGGGCGAAAGGATCACGAATTCGCATAGCGGAAACAATTCTTAATACCACAAACAACCAGCCCCCGTCCCCCAACATAACACATCGTAAAGTGGGTGGGCGTGTGCAAACAACCATACGGTCGCTATCAATTTCATTACGATTAATACCGTTACAGCTACAGCGTAAAGCCACCCGCCCGCGACATACTCTATTGACTCGTTATGATTGCTCGATTTTGGTTTCGTTGTCACCACTGCCCATCGTGCCCATCGTGCCCCCTCGCACGCAACTCGAAACGAGGGGCGCAAATTTAGTGAAATCCTTACCGGCGAAGTTAATCCTCTCGCTCCATTAGACGGTTTGCCAATCAATTATGTGCGTTTCTGCCGCCATCCGAACAGTGCTACCCGTAAAGGGGCTGTCTTGCAGGGGCGACGCGCGTGCCACTTTGCGCTGCGGACATTAAAGGGCGGACTGGTGTGTCGTTAAATCGCGCAGTTGATTGCTCTGTTTATAAGCTCTTGCGGCGCGCTGCGGCATCGCTCCGCATAATTCTTGGCTGGCGGCTCTGGGCGCGCGCGGGTGACAATGTTCGTAGTTTGCACGAGCTGCAATCTGGCTGTTTGGAAGAATTAGCGAATAAGAGTACAGGGCTTAGCAAGTACCAGTACTTGGAATGATTATTGGATGGATACAGAGCTGATGACTTATCGGGTATTGGAGAGTTTGCTGATACGAGTGTACAACTTGGCTTAGACAATAACTGGAATAAGTCTTGTTGTACGAATTGGAGATGCCATATTCCGTCCCCTATCGGTTGGAATTATTATGAAAAGGTTTTAGTGACATTTCCTTAGTGAACTCTTCCACGACGCCGGGTCTCAAATGGGTTATAGTACTTTTATTAAATTTAAAAATATCTAGTTAAACAGTTTTTATCCTTTTTTGACAAAATATTTATGCTTCAGCAAAAATTCAACCATTATTGCGGTAGCTCTAGCGATCTACGACGCGCGCGTACAAGTGGACACTCTGATTCTAGTTAGCGAATTCGCTGTCTGCACACAGTCTGGGGGATCACAGCAGGATTCACTGATTGATGATTGTAAGTGGCCAATTCCAGATACATTCGGTTCATCTGCTTCGGAAGGTAGTGCCTCGAACCTGGAGCCTGTATTTGCTATCAGTGGAACTGACTATACGCATGTCGCAGTTGTGTCCTGATAAGTGGTGCACCAAATCCATTAGTTAATTCTTGAGGAGCTACGTAAAGTATGCTAGGGAATACCATTGTATTCGATGGAGTATGACCCGTTTTTCTTGATCATGTTGGTTGTCTTGCATGTGTGTGTATGACTCGGTGGATTCCGCTGAGGATTTTACGATGCCACCACTTGCTTGTATAATTTATTTCACTATTTTTACAAGTGTAATATTATCTTAATTATTAGCTTACGCCCTTCTCAATCCTATGTTGGGGTAAGAAGTGAGACTTATCATCATCATACACTGTATACTACGTATCCACGTAGCTATAAGTTTCCTGTGATTTTTGAATACTTTTCGATTTTTATACTTTTCGGGCTCTTTTTTTTATACTTTTCAGCTCACACTTTAATGCTAGCTTTTAGAAATTATTTCTTCTTCTTTGCCACAACAACCGTTGTCGGTCAAGGCCCGTCTGTACCACTGATGGTCTTGGAAATGGTTTGGATTCAATTAATTGATTTGAACTATTCTACAATGTAGCGTTGCTCAAAATTGTTTGAAAGATTTGGTTGCAATATGGTAGGATAATGCCAACTAGTTGTGGAAATGGATAAAAATAATGCGGGAAACTGTTAGTAAATCGTAAAACGAAACCAAACATAGTAGGAAAGCAAACAATAATGACGAGATTTATCAAAACAAAAATCTGGAAACAACCAGAAAAGCATGGAAAACCCAGTATACGGTTTTTGCCGGTACGTACATAGACGATCGAATTTTTGCTTATTTGTGTAGCTATGATTACAGCAATGCTAGAGTTGCTTGGAAGCTTATTTTTGTAGTGTGAGTATTTTTCTCTACAAATTAATTACGGTAGTAAAACGGATTCAGTAGGAGCCATTTGGATGCGATCCTAGTAATCCGGATTCAATTGGAGCCAATTGGATCTGTATTCGTTCGAAGCAACTGGATTCGAAGCCATATTTATTTCGGAGTCGGATTCGGATTAAGAATGACAGAGTCGGGCTGGATTCATGAGTCCAATTAGAAGCTCTCATCACTAGTTTGTTAAAAAAAAATCACGGCGGCTGATATTCTGCAGCTAGTTTGAGAAGTGTCGTTTGGTATGGAGTGTTGACATGATTTTAGCCGCCAAGTGTCAAACTCCGTGTACAACTGCTGGTTAGTATCGTAAAATCTCCCATTGGTAGAATTCGTCGATGCTCTACCGTGGTTTAGATTACATCTTTGGAGGGTCTTAGTGTAAGTGGTTGTTGTTATTGTCGCAGTAATATGAGCTGACTAGTACACTGGGGCTGTGCTGACTGGGCATTTGGGAGTATGTAAGAATGATCTGTCTGCCTTTGGTGGTTAATGTCCTATCATCCAATGGATGATATATTCGGGTCGAGTTAATGCGAGAGGTTGTTGACAACATTTCCGTAATTAAATATCCTTACATTGAACCTAGAACGAATATATCAGATAGCAGATTCCATGACGTCATATCGTTTTGCAATCTTTTCAAACCTGTATCGCGCTATTGCCTCTATAATACCTTTGAACTCCTGCGCATATTGTTGGCACATTTTCCTGGAATTCCTGGAACTCTAGCATGATCTGTAATATGAGCAAACTGTTATCCTAAATATTACCTGTAATTTGTGATAACATCCCAACCAGAATATTCCACGCACATTAACAATTTCGTCTAGCTAAAACATTTCCGGCCGAATCGTTCGCCCTTCGCCTGCGAACACTGGCCAGCAAAATTATCGATGATCGCTGTGCGTGCCACCATAAAAGTGATGAATGTCGTGCCATCTTCCCGGGAGATTTTCTTTCGGGCGCGTGGACGCCTACCTACCACTGTTTGCTCCCACCGAGCCGTATTGTCTCCCTACCGTCCATAGAATTCGCAATGCCTTGAGGGCTAACAAACAAAAAAAAAACAGCACTCTCATCTGCCAAAACGTAAATCGAAACTCTATCGACCGACGGCGGGAGATTTTTGCTTTTGCTTTCTGCTTTCTTTCCTTTTCCAACAATCGCTAACACCTCGGCATATCCTCCCGTTAAAATCTTACTCAGCGTAAAGTTTGTACACTTTTGTTTTTTTTTTCTCCAATTTATTTCGTCTTCTTCTTCTTCTCCACCCGCATCATTTTATAACCAGCTCAAGACCATTCATCGCCTCCATAGCTCCCTTCAAGCTCCGTCCCCATTTCCTATCGATATTGCCCCCGCCTGTGACCGGCAGGATGGCAAACCCACGCCACTTTTGCTTTATCGTCGCTTTTTTCACGCTGCTCTGTCACTGAAGAAGCATCCCACTCCAGACCTTCCCCAGCAGCTGCTGAAAGGCTCCGGAAGCCCGGTATAGGTACCTCCATTATCTCCGCCTCAAATTTTCCGTTGCTTCGCACACAATTCTAGGCCGCACTCCGCCGCTTGCAACCATCATCATCTTTTCCGGGGCCACGGGGTCAAAGTAAAAGCGTGACCAAACGCTATCGTTTCCTTAAGGGGCGCCTACGGATTATGGCACGATTTCATCCCTGCCGATCGCTGATTTGTTACCATTTTGCGGGTAAGCGGAGCGATTTCGTCCGTGGTCACTGCCCGGTTTTATGAGCAGTCCCTCCCTCCACCCACAAGCTTATTTATCGCCCGTTCGGTGCTTCCCGCATTTCCAGCGAAACGATCTTTCAACGTAAAAAACAAGGGAAAAACGTTCCGAATTTTCATGTGTGCCCGTGTCAGCAAAATGGTCGCTCATACTTAAACGAGACACACACGCACACACACACACACACACACACACACACACACACACACACACACACACACAAAAGTTGTGCAATGACTTCCGATGCGGTCATTTCTGCCAGCATCATCACATAATTCGTTCTAGCCCTTCCCAGTCGAGCCGTCCGGCAGAATCACATAATCGCGCCACCATCTTTTGCCAGGGTAAGAACCTCGCCAGGGAGAGTGTGGGTGTGGTGGAAATGGGCGAAAAAAGTGAAGATGATGCCTCATTCACGTCGCCCAAGTAAATTCATCCGTACGAGTTTTGCCACAACTGCCTGGGCCTGCTAGTCGGCATAGTCACTTCAGCCACTCCAAGCGGACCAAGTTGCGTGCTGATGGCTCGCTTTGCTCATCGCTCCTCAAGCACTTTATAATATAATACTCATTATTCTCAATTAACAGCAGCAGCAGCATCAGCAACCATCGAGAGGATGGCGCAGGGATGGGAAAAGATTTAGTGCCTATTCGCTCATCGCTCATTGGCTCATCTGCGTCTGTGCGCACACCGTGCGATATTGATTGAAAAATCGAACCACGCTGGGAGGACGCCACAGTCCAGCTCAGACACTGTGCTGCTGGTCGAGAGATAGAGTATTGATGGTTGCTATCAATCGGCGCTTTAAGAAGCGCTCGGAAGCAGTTCGGCTAACACACCCTGGCAGTATTTATTTTCCGTATAGAATTTGTTGTAGTATTCCGAGCTTTTTCCAGGATTGAAACACGCAACGGTACCGTATCGTTCCAGGTTCTGCTCTACCTTTCTGCAAGGATTATTCTTAGTCAAGCAAATCCAATTTTAATCCCTGCAGTTGTGTGCTAACACTTTCATCGAAAATCCCTAAAATAGAATACGAGTAACTGGGCGGTTGGGCGCTGCACATCAATTGCGAACCTCAGATGGAGAGCATGAAAGAGGAATAAATCATCATTACACCCAGCGTGGTTAGTATGAGATGAAAGTTGTACTACTTGGAAAATTGCTGCATCGTTGCAAGAACGATATATGTGCCGTGCATCTCAGCAAGTGCACCGAACCCTTTCCAATTTCCAAAGAAAAAGGACCACGTTCCCATGTGTGTATGGGGTCAGATACACTTTCCCATCAACACAGCAACAACATTTCAAAACACAATTCTACAGTCAGCAGCAGCTTTCAATGTAAACTTCCCGAGAAGCGGCTACCAGAACCACACAACACAAGGAAACACAACGAAAAACGACAAAACACCGAAGTTACACGTGAATTGATTTCGAAAACATAAAGAATAAAACGGTTCTCTAAAAACGGTCGGAATAGTCACACTTGTGACGGACGAGGGAAGAAGGAAGCGCATAATATCCTTGTCACTGCGGTTTAGCCCATTAAGGGCTAAGCGGGCACGCATTCCACATCGCAGCAAAGGAATCTCCCCGGATCCGATCTGAAGCGAACACCCCCCCCCCCCTCCCTTCTGCTCTACCCATCCCTAGGTGGCACTAGGCAGCATGATCGCTTGGCGGACAGATGCACCATGAATAATACATTGCACGCTCACAAACTTTGCGCCCGAACGGACGGCTGACGGAATGTCCGTCCGGGAAGAAAATAGTCGCACCAGACCATGGCAGGACGGGAGGAGGGTGGTGCGCTTCACATCATGTTACCGGATTGCAGCGCTGGCATTTGATGTGGGTATCGGTGGGGTTTAGGGCCAGTGCAAACTATTTTTATCCTCAAGTGCGCGTGCGAAACGCGCACGGACTATCCGAGAAGATGTTTGGAGCATCCAATTGCTGGTTGGTGACGATAATAAATTGACCAGATCATGGGTTCTAGTTCTGTTTCAAAGCGCGTTTTCATCGATTTGCATCCTCATTTGATTCCTCTTTTACGCCGTGCTGGGAATGCGATTTCCAAGACGATTTGCAAAACGATTTCCAAGACGATTAAAACCTAGCTGTACACTGTAATCTCCATCTTTTTATCTCGCTTTCACAGATGAGTCACTAACATGCAACGTGTGCGATCGGGCATTCCGCTGCCGCCGTCAGCTGGCGTCCCATCAGCAGAAGAAGCGTCACTTCGGGTAAGTCGTCCAATAACCGCGCGTTCTTGGCAGTACGAAGTTCTGCTATTCTAATCCCGAACACTCAAATTGGGGAATGAAGCTACGACACACATTCATCAAATTTAAATTTCCTGAGCGTTAGCCCTGAGCGTAATTCTTTCCACAAGAATGCATTTCCGTATTCCAAGAAGGTGCAGATTATCGGAAAATATATTTAAGAGACCATATTGTTCGTAACGGCCAGCTTCATTATTGGAGCCGTCAATTTTAGTTTCGCGTGGGGTTGTCTTTCCAACTGTTCTCCCATTTTAAAAACGCCCGTCGGTACCGCGAATCAATTTAGGCGAACATCAAACAACTCCAGGACACTAACGCCCGTACCGAAGAAGGCAGTGGCAACACAGCGATAGGAGCAGTACATTAGCGGCCACATCGTGGCAGCTACCAAAGTATTTCATAAAGCTTAATAAAGCACCCTGAGCAGAAATTAGGTTTTTGAATAAGTAACTAGGGGATAACCCGACCTGGTAGTCGCCTGTCTCCGGCTGCGTATCAATCCGAAGGCGATCTTCCCGAAACGAGTCGTCCGTGCGCTTCTCCGCTGCATCCCCTGGATCTCATCTGGGCGTTCATCCATTCCCGCAGCCTTTGCTCGTGAGAGTAAGAGTGCTCGTGGTGCCAAGAACCTACTGATTAAATTCAACTTCAAAAGAATGTGCGCGATTGCGCTACGGCGGCTCTTTACCGTCCATCCGCTGCTCCGAGCAGCGTACGCGCACTCGCTTCCTCGTTTAATTGTACTTTGCCAGCATGGTCCTTGTGCACAATGAGTGTGTGCGTGTGTGTGTGTGTGTGTGTGTGTGTGTGTGTGTGTGTGCTTTTCGTGCTGATGGTGCACAATTTGTAAATGATGCATCAAACGGGGCACGGTGGAAAATCGGAATACATAATTTCTCAAGCTACTCTTCTCAACGCGTTATTTTCATGTTCCTTCTTACGCTGCCCACAAAATTAAACTCAAGGTACCGGCTAGGTTGAAGATGAAAATGATGATGATGGTGATGAAGATGAAACGTTTCATTTTTCGATATTTCCCCCACCACTTTGCCTAACCTGGCGTGGGGTAGGACCCAAAGGTTTTTATTTCCATTCATTATGCAAATGTTCACACCGTTTGCCGTGCTTGTTGTTTTGATGTGCAACTGTTTGCCGGGTCGTCGAGGGTGTTTTTATTGAGGTTCGTCTTGGTCTTGACTTCCAAACGCACGACTATTGAACGTATCCAGGCAAAATGTGACTGTTTCTGGATAACTTCCATCACACATTTCAGTCCAGTTGGAAGGTTCTTGGTGTGCGTTCCATTTTAGACACACACACAGGCAGGTTGAATGTTACCCTTAATGCTTTCACATTCATGCCATCTTGATCCCGGTTGATGCCCTAAAGAGCAACCACACGCAGTTTGAGATAATAGGCCCCGGTTAGCCGGTTGGATGAAACTATTTCTGGCGACGAACAAGATTCGATTCGATTACCATGCACCTATTTGCACGGGATGTACGGCCGGCCGGTCGATAAGTAGTGTACGCTGGTGGACGGTGACGACGACGACGACAACGACTTACTTTCGCTCGCCGGCTCGACGTACGGCGTAATTGACGTCCCCGGATGAAGCTATTGTCGCAATAGACCCATGTATCCTTTTTGGCATGGTACCCATTTCGATTTTGCACACACATCTATACATAGATACATACAGACTATACAGTCCAGTCAATTTCCTGGAACCCGTTCGCCGTTCCTACGCTAGGCCGAATACCGGATCCGCCTCGTAAAAGGACGGCCCGGCCGTGTCAAGTGATTAGCTGGCGCCGTCCTGCCGTACGGACAGTGGAAAACTCCTGCCGGACCGGTGGCATGCTGAAGGGTGATGCTTCACACATTACAGCATAATCTCCGGGGAGCGGTTACCCAGAAAAGCACACGAGCGCCCGACACTTTATTGCAGCGCAATGTTTGTCAAACACCGGGGTCAGGCAGGATAGTCCCGAATCCATCGGACCACAACATAACACACACATACACACATAAATGAATACGCCCAAAATGTAATTCAATGTTGGTGCAGGGAGTCCCCAATGGCGGAACGCGCACAGAACCGCATTCCGGTCCCTTTGAGCATAGCACCGTTTTATGAAATGACTGACGTAAAATTGTCACTGCACACACACTGCGTAGAGCAAATCCCCGCTACGCTGGGAAGAGAGGGATTCCATTACCCTTGCTGTGTTGGACCGGCAGATACGTGTACGGTGCAGCTCGTTTGATGGCTGCTTTGATTGCTTAGCCTGGCCCGATATTGGCGGCGGGAAAATGGGTGCCGGAAAATATCTCGGGACGTTACGGAATAATGAGGATGGGGGATGCAGATAGCAATGGCTGCATGTGGCATACGTGTCAATCGATGCTTCAGTATGTCGCACGTTGTGTTTGGGCTGCGGCGAACACTGCACCACGAAGCTATCGATCGGCAAGCATTCTCAATCGGCGTCACAGTAACGACAGTAATGAATTGGACGAGACTGTTTGAATGGAGGCAAATTTAAAAATGAAAAACATTCGTATACAATAGATAACAAAAAGCTGACTTTAAATTTGAGCATAACTTTCACTTATAAAAGCCAATCTCCACGCGTGCGCATGTTGGTTTGTAAGCAAAGCGAAGAATTATTATTATTTTAATTTAAACAAGTTTCGTATAAGTAGCACTGTCGGGGGTAGGGAGGAGGTTAGAACAAACCGATCGAAGTATCATTTAACGGTTCGGCAACTCCGGTCGCGAGGCCAAGATGGGAAAGCACTCACACGTACACACCGAGACCCGCTCCTGCCGTCTCGGAAAACGCACCTCCCAATGCCCAATTTCCGCGGCAACCGAAGAAACTTTCCGCCCGCTTGGCTTCGGGATGTTTCCGGATGTTGCTCGAGCGTGTTCAAATTTTCCCCGCCACGATCAAACGCGAGTTGCTATGCGTCCGGTTTTTTATGAGAGAGAGAGAGAGAGAGAGAGAGAGAGAGAGAGAGAGAGACAGAGAGAGGGAGAAAGTGAAAAAGAACGCAAACAGAATAATGCGAAGTAGCACTCTGCTTCGGAAGCATGCGACGGATTGAAAAATAAACACACACACTCACACACACATACACGTGCGAGCTTTCAACCGTGATTTGGAAGGTGTGCGCTCGAGTGGCGCATAAACGATGTTTCTCTGCAAGCAGTTCCGCCAGTGTTGGTCTCGCAAAGATATGCCTCGCGGAAACTTTTTCCGAACCGCAGGAGTGACGCTGAATGCGAAACTAAGTGTGTAGTCCTTTTTTATGCTGATGATGCTGCCGCGGAAGAGGACGACGAAGTAGTGACTGTGTCGCTTCTGGAGGGCTCTGGGGCACCTACCTGGCTCGTTTACGGAACTTTACGTGAGACACTACCAAAAATCTAACCGACTTAATCCAATGTGTCAACGGATGCTTTGCCCTAGCTGAATCTGTGTAGAAAGAAAACTCATAACAAATCCACCACACAAAACCTGCATTCGTTTGCGCTTCAGCTCAAACGCTCACAGAGAGTCAATTTACCCCAGAAAGAATGAGTATTGATGGAGAGTCGGAGTGAGTCATACACAATTCTTCGTGCAGAGTTGATTCCGTACCATAACTTGCAAGAATCTACATCTTCAACTCCGAGCTAAATGTCTCAAGGCTATTCGTCTTATAAGAGAAAATGGGGCAAAACGGGCATGTTAGGCAGTTTAATGAATATGTGAATTTTCCACGAAACACAATTTTTATATCATTTTTCTATGCCTTTACTAGTTATCTTTGGATTAACAATGCCACAAAACCTCAAAACTTCATATGAAAAAACTGTGAAATAAAAGTTTATGTTTTACGTGATGCTATTTTGACACGCGGAGCAAAATGTGCATGGCTTTGGGCAATATGGGCCACAACAACAACGCTTAAGTAACGGTCAAAAATTTGCGACCGCGCTGTGAAATTATTTCTCTTTCTATCTTTTTTGCCGCTGTTCAAGAGAGCAATTTAATTTTTTCCAAAATATTTTTTTAAATTAAAACACTTTTTCCACGCTCCAATCGACGAAATCTAATGTTTTGAAGCTGTAGCTTTATTGCCACATCAACAAATGCAAACAAACGCAACACCATAGCATCACCATATGCCAAGCGTAACCGCCCATTTTGCCCCACGTGAAGCAATTTTGTATGTTTTGTTACATCAATAAACAAATTGTTTACAAATATCATCAATATCAATATCATATCAAAAATAAACTTTTAAAATATACCATGTAAAATTTCAAAGTAGCTCTGCGACAATACTTAAAGCTCATTTTCAAAGTAAAACAATTTACATCATTTGGCTATTTAATCTTAATTCATATGTTTCTTTATTGTTGTTTCATAATGGATCACAAAACTTATATGGTTTTCAAAAGCACTCCAATGACTTTATATTGAGTTTTGGAATTTATCCTTGCAGTGAAATAATGCTTAAATTAGAGGTAAAAATGTTGCCCCGTATTCTCCTACTACCTTGTCGAAACCATCCAACACCCTTTAAAATTGGACCATCGATCTTTTGGACCATAAAAAATGGGGCTCACACACTTACTGGCAGCCTCTCCAGCCGGTGGTCGCCAACCAGTGGTCCATGGCGTAAGCAAATGTAATCCGTCAAAGAGCGATTCTTCAAAAGAAATGCCGATTACAGGTTGTCCCCGTACTTCGCTATTAATGTGGACCGTGAAGAAACCAGGTATTTCGAACTTCCGCGTTTTTGACGAATCTCATGGTTTTCGTGTAACTCCGAATCCACGTATAAGAGTTACCGCGTATCTCGAGAACTACCTGCACAACGTTCAAGCGTAAATTAGAGGCATTGTCCTCATAAGATGGCTATAAAAAAGCTCGTAAGGATGCGTATTTATAGCATTCTTTTAGGCGGATCTTTAAAAAACTAATTTCGTTGCGCTGAAATCTTTGATTTCTAGCCATATCTCCGAATAAAAAAAAATAAAAATGAAAATAAAACATTTGATTTGTGACTTAAAGACTGAAGGATACTAACCCCTTACCAGTTTTGCCCGAGCGAGTCTTGAGCAGAATTTTATCGTCCGTTTTGTTTCTGTTTTCGTTGCGCGGCAATGGTTTGGAACGAAGTTGCTTCGAAAACACGTTTGTACATGTTTGTACGTAAACACGATACTAGTCGATGCAATTGAACCATATTCACCTAATTATTGTTTTCCCTCGATAGGAAACTACTCTATTTCTACATAGTACAAGCATAGATTTTCACTTTTCAGCATGGAATGTCTGAAACTTTTTTTCTGCTACTTATTTAAATCTTTAATTGTATAAAAATGAGAAACAATGGTGTGACAATTTTGTATCTCTCTTTTCAAAATACCAAAAGAGTAATGGAGTTAATTAAACAGCAACCAGTGAATAAAGACTTATCATTTGGCATTGCACTTATTAGGGCAAAACAGCTCCAAAATCGGTCGATAGATGCTCAATGAATGTTGAGGACGAATGAGAATTAATGAGGATGAATGAGACATTTGTGGTACGTAATATGTAAGAAGGTTTTTAGTTGTTTTTTTTTTAAGTGATTTTGTAGATTAGTCCGACTGAGTATCTCTTTCAAAATCCAGTAAAATAATCGTAAATAATAATCGCGCCATGCCGCGTAGCTGTAAAAATGTCATGTCATGTCATGAGAGAAATTGTTAAAGGTATTATTGATTCTCCGGACGTATGGCCTAGAGCAGCGGTCAGCAAACTTTTTAGGCGAACGGCCAAATTTTTTAAATGATCGAGAGCCAGTAAAATGCGTTTTTTATGTTTGCGCTTTTTTTAATACATCCTCTAAAAATGTTTGAAGAAAAATAGTTTGTTAATGATATCAACCTCTTCAATTGGCGATCAAACTGTTTTTCCGTAATTATAGCATCAAAGCTGATAATGATGATAATTCAAATTATTATAACGAATTGCTAAGGTTCATCAGCTAAGGATCAACAACAGAGTGCGAAAAACTGTGACAATTCCTGACTATCGTTGTTCTCGTAAAAGCAAACGCAAATAATTAACTGGGAATTTATTGGTTCGTTTCGGTTTTAAAGTAATTGCAGCTATTTGTATAGAGCTCTGGGGAAAAATATTATACAGTATCCGGGGAATAATGTATGGAGCTATTTCATAGTTTCTAGATCTTTTAATTGCAAAGTTGTAGAAAATGAATATCAAACATCAATGATGCACCTACAATTTGCATCATTTGCATGTTAAGTGCATGTTAATGTGAAGTTCGCATTAAATATTTTGTATAAAACCACTGCATCCAGACTGAAGATTTGGTTTAATACATACGTGATACATACGGGAGATTTGACCTTATGTTCGATCATAACGAAGAATGCAACGGTATGAAATTTTATACTAAAAGTTGTTGCCGACCGCTGACATAGAGTTATTTTCAAAGGGCCTGCGACGATATCTTATATAGGCTGTAATGAACTGACCAACTAACGTTATATAATTATTGTATGTCATATATAAATTACTATTGTGTGGTGATTTTCATGTTATTTCCTAGACTTTGACGAATTTAGGTTAAATACAGTGGCAAAATCGCTCTGATGGTCAATCGTTCTACAAACACAAGTAAACTGGCGCAAATAATCTTTGGTTCTTTCCACCTTCACTTGGCACATGACGTCATTCTAGTTAGCCAGATCAGCTTGACTGGCACACAAACCGAGCGTTACAAAGAGTTTACCCCTGGCCTGTCACCTACAGCTTTAAAATCAATCAAATGTCGGACGGTGCATTAAGCAAGTTTGAAACAAATTTGCAAAATTTGTCAAATACAGATGGCGTTGGCGTGGGCCGCTTCCGATGCAACTTGCCTCGGAGTTGCCAGTTGCCAGTTCCGATGCAACTGCTGCACACGCACGTATCATGTGATGCATTCCAGCTGTGTCCTATATTCCAACCAGCACGCTCACCCCGTTCCCCTTGTCGTTACAGATGCAGTGGCTGCGATAGCCTCTTCTCGTCGCTGATGCTGCTAGAGCACCACAAGGAAGAGTTCGAGCACTGGAGCGATTACGAGGACGACCGGCGACTACCGTGCTGCCGGCGTAACCGCCGGGACGAGGACGACTACACTGACACCGAGTCGGGCACCAGCGACGCGGAAAGTGAGGACCTCGAACGGCTGCTGTAAGCGGTTTTCTGGCGAGGGGCGGTGCTGGTCATCTCCTGACAAACCGGGACGAACTCTGTGACGCTTGTTACGTGTTGAAGGGAGTTATGTTTAGCAAGAGATTTTTCATTGCCGCTGTACATTTTTTGGAACTCGCTGTTTGTAGCCGCCAAAGTAATAGAAGAAGACAACTAAAATATTGGTGATGTTATAATGATTGTTGCCCTACCGCACTATATGTTATACGCGTTGCTTATCCACAGAGATATTAATCCTTCCGTAGCTGTATGTAATGTATCTTCCTTGCGTGGCAAGTGCAGCAATGTTTTGAATTCGACTGTCTTGGAGGTATTGTATGGGAAAGACTTTCCCAAACCGTAGTTCACTCAGACACGTCGGACGAGTTCCTTCTTTAGCAGCACAACTATGTGCCACCAGACCAAACTGCGCCCTTGTTGTTCCCTAGGTGTCTAAGGTGTCTATAAAAACAAAACGGTTGCTATTTTCCAAGCTTATTTGTACTTCACACGAACCCTAAGAAAAGATAGACGACCGTTACAAATGACGAAAAACGTGTAAGCAACTAATATTGTGCGCAAAACAATCCCAAAGCTACCAGATAGGAACTAAACAAAATAAAGAAAATATCAAAGCCAAAAACATTGAGATACATTTATAGACTAGCAACAGACTGTGTGAACCCACACACGGTCCGGAAAGTATAATGCCAAACATATTTACTGGAAAACATATACACACATACACACATACAAATACACGCAGGCACATCACGATTTAAAAAAGGGTGCGATGTATATCCAACGCAGCGTGATGAGGATATCAATGGTGAAAAAGCCCAACAAACACAAAAAGTGAAACAAAACATACCAAACATTTTGTCGTCCCATGCATACCCAAGGTTTACCTAGGCATTCCGATGGCAAAAAACGACGTGGAACCAAATTCTATTAAAATATTCATATCATTACAACACGACCGCGGACAGCTGCAGGATTTTGAAGGCATGCAAGAGCAGAAAGAGGTGCACCGAAGGAGAATGATATGGAAAACAGGTAGCTTTGAAATGAAAAAAAAAAAAAATGAGAAGGAAAGCAACGCAACAAAACAACTATATCATTCTTACAAAAAAAAAGCAAAACTGTAGTAGAAATGCAACCAAAACAGGCGATATGAATTAAGAAATGAAACTGAACACAGACACACGCATAAAAAAAACAAATCTCAAAGAAATCAAAGTACACTTCGACAGCTGTAAGCTGTGTTTCTGTGGCTAATAATCAAGTAGTATGAATAAAGGACATATACCAACATGTAAAACACGCGTTTTGGAACCGAGTAATGCTGCGTGTCTCTCTCTTTCTTGTTGGCCTGCTCACGATAGAGCACGTCCATGTGACATGGCACGGTCAACAATTATTCTCCAGGATGCTCGGTCCCTGGCTGCAGCCTCCTATCCATGCAGACACCCGATCTCGGTTAGGTCTCGCTTCATCTGGTCCACCCATCGAGTTCGCTGTGCTCCCCTACGCCTTATGCCGAACTGGGGATCGCTGTCGAACATCTTCTTGTTGGGACATGAGTCCGGCATCCTCATGACATGCCCCAGCCATCGTATACTGCCAGCCTTCGCCACCGTCAGGATGCTCGGTCGGCCGTACAGCTCAGCAAGCTCGTGGTTCATCCTTCTCTTCCACGCTCCATGCTCGAACACACCGCCAAAGATGGTCCGGAGGATGTGTCGCTCAAACACGCCCAGAGCGTTTGCACCCTCTGCTCGGATGGTCCAGGATTCGTGTCTGTAGAGGACCACCGGGCGAATCAATGTGTGATATATCTCACATTACGTGCGGGCTCGAAGTCTTCTGGATCTCAGCAGTCGGTGAAGCCCATAATTTTCACGA
>KB665999.1:141127-151369 GCA_000349065.1 Anopheles quadriannulatus
GTCTGCTAAACGAAGTCTTTCTATATTCCGTTTAGGTAGAGAACTTGAGTCGTTTAGAAGCCGTTTAGTGGTCGTTTAGTGGATTTTTGGCACTTGGGTATTGTTTAAACGGCTGGAGGAAAATTAATACATTACCATGTATTATTTTAAATAAAATACACGATTTCATAGATTTCGACTCTTCAATTTCGGTTATAAACTTTATATTCACAAATATTCGACAAACGACTATTTCGACTCGCGCCTTGCTTTAAGGCATTTTTTCGGTCCCAAATACAGTCGTATGTCGGGGGACACCTGTATGCTGTTGAATCTTATTATGTATTTTTCTTGAATATTTGTTAATTACGGGTTATAAAACTTACATGGTATTCATAGAAAACTGCAATTAATACATTTTGAGCCTTGGAATGTATCTTTGCTGTTAAATAATGTTTTAATAGAGGGTGACCATTTTGCCCCGTTTACCCTTACACAATTTCCTTTCTTTGCGATGCGCACACACGGCAACCGTTCTCGCGAGGAGTTTCAAACACGCCGCAACGATACGCTCGAGAGTTCAATCGTTTATTTTTCCAGCGTTTCTATCGCTCTGTACAGCTACAAGTTTTTGGTTGTGGCCAGTCGAACTGAACTTCGCCCAATCCGACCGGGAATGATTCGAATGATTCTGTAGCAAAATCGCAAAAAAAAAAACGCAAAACTGTAACATGGCTTACTTCCTAACGCTCTACCGCCCTTGTCCACCTCACTGCAGCAGGCTTTCGTCGTCCGATTCAACCTTCCGGGCCGGTGGTAGCGGCATCGTGTGCTCCTCCTGCGGGCCCGCTATGTCGATCAGGTTGCTAACCTTCACGTCGAGATTGTTGGTTTTGGTGGCGTCCTCCTTTGCTGTCCCGCTCCCTGACCCGTCACTTGCCTGCGTCTTCAGCTCTTCCTCTTCTTCCTCCTCCTCGT
Source organism: Anopheles quadriannulatus (assembly GCA_000349065.1). Taxonomy (NCBI): domain Eukaryota; kingdom Metazoa; phylum Arthropoda; class Insecta; order Diptera; family Culicidae; genus Anopheles; species Anopheles quadriannulatus. Next base: position 142,085 of record KB665999.1, read on the forward strand.
CAGCGTCCGTCTCGGCGATACGTTCCATTTCCGGCTGGCGCAGCACACCGTTGCCCGGCCGCTGGACCGACGAGCCGGACGGTTGCGATCGTTCCTCGCACCGGGCGCTTCCCCCGCTCGTTGCGGTCAGCAGGGTAAGCCGGCGCGCCTCCTGCCGCACCGTGACCACGTGCATGACCGCGTAGAACAGCAGGGGCAGCGCGCAGGCGACCGATGCGACCGACGCGAACGCCACCATCGAGCGGCGCTTGTCGTTGCAGCAGTTGTGCGTGCCAGACCAGGACCGGCGCGTCTGGTTCATCCGGTCCGCGATGTCGAAGCAGAGCCGGTCCGGGCCGTGCTGCGCCTTGTCCAGCCGGGCGTAAAAGTCCTGCACGCGCTGATAGTCGGCCGCGCACAACTCGCACGGGCTGGCTGCATGCACAACGATGCAGTGGTCCAGCACGGTCGACAGGCGCATAAACTCGGCGGTTTCGTTCACCGCCCCGGCACAGGCGTCACAGTTCGCCGAGCTCCACAGCCCGGTCAGCTGGTTGTAGATCGTCTCGTACACGTTCATCCGGTTCTGCACGAGGTACCGCTGGCAGATGGGCGACTGCGTCACGTTCCGGTAGAACGCGGTGGCATTGTGATAGTCCTCGATTGCCTTCGGGCTGGTGCACAGGTTAAAGACGGGATAGGTATGGTCCGGTAGCGATACCATCAGCTTCTCCACCGCTTTGAGAAACTTGTGTATTTCCTCGCATTCCGGCTCGCCGAGGACTTCCCACGAGAGGGAGCTGAAGACAACAACAACAAAAACGCCGAAGAAAATAAAACGCAATGGCACATTTACAATGGGTATGGGAAATGGGTGCAACAAAGATGCGATTTTTACAACTATGCACGTTACTTACAGTGCAATCACGGCACAAAACGCTATCACGCACGGTTTCGCCATTGTTTAGAAGAGCTACTGCTGCTGACTCATAACGGCACGAAGTGGTCCGTACGTTTGGACTTTTGTTTATCTCAGCCTCTTCTTTCTTTGTTCTTCTTTCTCGTTCCGCTGTCGCTGCTGCTAGCGATGTAAACATCCCAGAAGCGGTCAAGATTTATATGACGAGATGAGCTGGACAAGAATGTCGTATGCATAGTTATCAATATTATTTTGTTTGCTATATTTACCTACAATAAACGTCGGTGCATTTCGAATATTGAACTGAATTTTCGCTTATTACTCAAATCAAATCAAATCAAGCTTTATGTTAAGCAGCACGCCACAGCTCATTGCGTGAGACCGTTCCGTGGCATACAAAGCTCACAGGCGTGAGACGGTGACTGTGGGGGAAACGCACGGAAAATGGAAAACCATCCACAATCGCTGAACGTAACACAGGGTATAGTGTAGTGTTGGGTTTCATGAATCTTTCGTTGAGATTCATTCATATGAATTAGTGATGTGCTGTATGGAGTGCACCCATGGCTCCGATCCGACTCCGACTATTGTTAGTTCAATTCCGACTCCGGCAAAATGGAACCACTAGATCCGCCCGGAGTCGGAGTCGTTCGGAGTCGTCCGGGGTCGACCGGAGTCGTCCGACTCCGAACGACTCCGAACGACTCCGAAAGACTTCGGACGACTCCGAACGACTCTGAACGACTCCGAACGACTCTGAACGACTCCGAACGACTCCGAACGACTCCGAACGACTCAGAACGACTCCGAACGACTCCGGATGACTCCGACTCCGGGCAACTCCGGGCGACTCCGTACGACTCCGGACGATTCCGAACGACTCCGAATATTGCAGCGCGGACCTACCTTCCGGAGTCGATTCCGAATTTATCGGAGTCGGATCGGAGTCGACTCCGGATTTTTGCCAACTTTACCCATCGCTAATATGAATCTTCTGTGATGAGTGATTCGACTCTTGAAAGATGCATGAATCTTTAAAGTTTAATGAATCTCTAAAGATTCGAAAGATTCAAGAATCTCGAAGGATTCATGAATCACCATGGAACAAAAGATCTATGAATCTTCATATATTTATTTATCTAGAAGGTTCATGAATCCATTAAAATCCAGGGACTCAAGAATCTATCAAAAAACTGAATTTGCGCGATCCCGCCCAACAACATGCCTGTCGTGGGTTCAAGCCTCGCATGGACCGTCTCCCCGTAGCATAACAAACTATCCGGATGCGAGGTACTTGCCAACAAGTCTCGAATGCCTGTATAAACTGACATGATCACGTAGGTTGGTTCTCAAAAAAGAATAATAAGAGGCTCAAGCTCTATGAACCCATGGAGATTTATGAATGCCTTGAAATTTACGAATCCCTTGAGATTCATGAATCTTTGGAGATGCTGTAATCTTTGGAGGTACATGAATCTTTGAAATCGAGATTCAGAATAATTGAATGATGTTAAAGATTCAATTAGATTCATGAATCTAAATCAGATTCACACAACACTAGTATAGTGTAGTAAATCTGATTCAGATTCGTATGCATCTGAATGAATCTTTGGAATGATTCAATGAATCTGAATCTCAGTTGGAAATATTCACAAATATCAAAGATTCATGAATTTTCAAAGATTCATGAGTCTCTAAACATTCATGAAGCTCGAAAGATTCTTAAATCTCAAATGATTCATGAATCTCAAATGATTTTTATGCCTCGAAAAATTAACAAATTACTAAGGATTCATAAATTTCTAAACAATCTTAAAGTTTGAGCTATTTATTATTCGTCTTCTTGACGGTACAGGACTTCTTTCGAGATTTCTTGGAAAGTACCACGTAGCCGGATAGCTTGCTTTACTACGGGGAGACGGTCCGTGCGAAGGTTGAACCCACAACGGACAAGTTTTAGGTGGGATTGGGCATATTAAATATTTTGGAATACATCTAAAAATTCACGAATCCCTGGAGATATATGGATTTTATTGGATTTATGAATCTTATGAATTCATGAATCTTAAGAGATTGGCATTGTGGTACATTGAAGATTCGTGAATCTTTACACACTCATCATTCATTACTGAAGATTCATATGAATGAATCTCAACGAAAAATTCGTGAAACACAACACTACCATAATGTATTCTTGTAAACCGCTGCGCCGATGTACTTTCCTGCACTTTTACCTACAATTTCTTTCAATCCCAGAGATCGACACGCCGAACACACAATGCGAAATACTGTATAGTTGTCTTATTACTGAAAGCCTTGCTGTAATAGCCTTATTACAAGACGGTTTTATGCTATTTTTCCTTTAAGATTTAGATTCGATTTAATCCTGATAACAACCTCTTTGCTTTTCTGTTGGCTTGAAACTGATCTCAATCATTTGTCGGAGCGGAAGCTGGAGCAATTTGAACTAATTAATTACAATATTCTCAATGTTGGGAGGGCGTTCTCCCTATTATTTCCTTTCCCTTTCCGGATAAGGTGGCGAGCTAAATTTTTAGATGCATTTTTAAAGCGAAATTTAAGAAAACAGACTACTTTTGGCCTTCATCTGCGTGGACCGTTCATTGCACAAACCAATTCCTGCTTGTATACGGAGTGAATTGCGGATTTTAGGGTTAACGCTAAATTAAAAAAGCACAAATTATTGAATGCTTCGTGCTGGGACGGGAAGCATTTTTTGGTATGCCCTCGCAATATCGTTAAAGCTGCAGACTTTTCTTCTTCTTCAATTTTTGTAAACTCGAACCTGTCTTTTGAGAAGCGTGGGACACCATCTCGTGCCTACAGATGTAAGAGAGGCTGTGGCCATGGGGCCGCACCGTATCATGTTTCGAATTCCTTCGTTTATTTAATTTGTTTGCTCCTACGCCCTTGCGTCTCCTCGTCTAAATCATTCGCCCCTCCTGTAGTGTTTGCTCACAGCACAAAAACAAAAGTTTACATAAAATGCATTACACACTTCTTTCATCGTTTTTTTTTCTTCTTCTTCATAATAATCCTACACATGTGCAACACGACTGACTATTTTGTGTGTTGCATTTCTGCTACCGGATGCGCATCCGGTAAAAGTGGGAGGGTTTGGGAAAGGTGGTTGTGGAACAGTGAACGCATTTTTCAAAAATACGGTATCTCCGACCCCCTGCGGTAATCCATATATGCCCTGCACAAACACGACGTCGTATTTTTAAATGCTATTTTTAATGTATTTCTCACTAATATGTTGTAGCATTAGAAACCAACCAGTGTTGCTATCGCCGCAAAGACGCTAAACATAAGACAGAGAGGTTCGTAAGAGAAGCTCTTGGTTTTGCCGTCCTACTTCTTTATCACTCACCGGCGAAGCAGTAAGTGAGCAAAAATTGAATTGAACAACGAAAAAAAAAGAAGAAGATGCAGATTCTGTTCCAGATATGGTGATCATGTGGCAAATACGCTGTTCCCTCCACTGTTACCGCAGCACCGTTATCGGGCTGGTGTTGATACGGTTCCGATGCTGATTTGCCTACAATTCTTATAGCTACAGTTTGCTGTAGGCGCGTGCGGATTACCTTCCGGGGATCGGAGCTACCTCCCCTGCTGCTGTACGGTATGCTGGTCTGGAAATGGTTGGTGTACGGCCCGTTGCGGCATAGCGCTGCCACACTGTCGACGCGCGGGCCGTGGGGTAGGCCGGTGCTGGTTCCTTCCGCTCTTAAAGTTCGTCGCGCAGCAAGGTGTATCGGTTTTTCGACGGGCCAAGCTTTTTAAACGTCGATTCCGGGGGCGTCGTAGGGTTTTTGCTGTCCTCAATCGCGTTTGAATCAGCAGCCGTGTCCTTTTCTGGACCGTAATGGAACTCACTGGAAAAGGAAAGAAGAGGACATTGCATAACACATCGTTAGCAAGGCTCAGAGCAAAGCTACACGGCTCGAAGGCACGCTGGGTTGACTGTTTTTTGTTTTGCCTCGTCGCTTTACTTACCGGTGTAGTTTGCCGCTGTACAGATCGTTCAGGAATTGTTTCAGCTTGCCGGGCACGTAAATGTCCTTAAAGTTCGGGAACAGGTACATGTGGCGGAAGGAGTCTATCGCAATCAGTGGCAGATCTGCCTGCGTCTTGCCGAGATGGTGCAGCGGATGCGCAAACCGCTTACCGTCGGCGGTGAGGAAGTTAACGTTCTCTGTCGGGGAAGACAACAACGGTCAAACACGGCCCAGAAGGGTTAAAGGCACATGGCGGAGCACAAATGATTCTTACGCTTTTCCGAGATGAGATCCATCTGTACGATTGCTTTGTAGTCCTTGATGGACTCAAGGTCGCCCGGCGCGTAGAACAAAATCAGGAACGGCAGCCCCTCCTCGGTCAGCTCTTCCGCGTTTTCGAACGTGATTTCGCGCACCAGCGGCACACACTTCTCCTGCACCCAGATGTTCAGCTCGTCGAAGCTTTTCAGATCGCCCATGTACGTTTCGTCGTTTTCGTTCGACACGGCCACGTCCGGCCGGAACACGATGATGGGATGGCCTAAAATAAAACCGAAAAAAACAATCAGTGCATCAGCCAACGTCAGTGCAAAAGGGTCCAATTTCTAAAGCAGCTTCTTCAAACTAAAGTAGTTTCACACACACACACACACATACGGCACGTACTTGATGAATATCCTGTTTTCCCCCGTGAATTGCATTCAAAACAGTGGAAAGGAAATGGAGCAAAATTGTTAGTAACATCCGAAGGACTACACAGAGACACCACCAGAGAGAAAAAAAAGAAGAAGCAAACGAGCGTCATTTACCTGGTGGATGCAGCGCTTGCACCACGTCGCCGAAGCCCACGTGGAACTGGCAGTCCTCCTTCAGGTTGGTGGCGACGCGCCGGAACGTGTTGTATTCGGGCATGTCGCGCCGGTCAAAGTATCCGACCACGATTCGCTTCTTCGAGTCGAGCTGCTCCAGATCCTTGATGTTCTGGAACTCCCGGATCGGGTCCTCGAGCTGCTTCTTGATGAACTCGGTGAACGCCTCGACCGTGCGTGCCCCGCGATACTCGCGCTTGGTTGGCTGCCCGTTGCGCAGCACCTTCAGCGTGGGATATTTGGTGATGTGAAAGCGGGACGCGACGGACGACTCGCGGTCACAGTCCACCTTGCCCATCACCACCTTGCCCGGATCGGGGAATGCTGCCTGGACCTGAAAGGACAAGGGGGGAGAAGGGGGAAAGGCACGGTATTACAGAACCGGTGTTTATCGGGGAGCCTCTGTACTAGTGATGGGAAAAATGAAGTTTTCGACGGAATCGATTCGGGATAGTTCCGAAAATGTTTGAAATCGATTTCAAATGGTACGTCTGGAATCAGTTTCCGGATGGTACGTCCGGAATCAGTTTCGGAATCGATTCCGGATAGTAGGTCCGGAATCATTTTCCGGAATTGATTCGGAATAGTAGGTCCGGAATCAATTTCTGGCATCAATTTCTGGCATCTGGAATCAGCTCCGGAATTGGTATCGGAATAGGCTGCTGAATATGAATCAGCTCCGGAATCATAATCGGTCCCGGAATTGGAATCGGTCCCGGAATCGAAATCGGTTAAGAATCGGAAAAGTAGCACAGTAGGTCCGGAATCATTTTCCGGAATGGGCTCTGGAATTAGCTCCGGAATCAAAATCGGTCCCGGAATTGAAATCGATTAGGAATCGGAATTGGCTCTGAAATCAGAATCGGCTTCTGTATCTCCATAAGAAAAGACGTTTGGATCCAATGATACTTCGTATTTATATAGCCGCAAAGATTCAAAATTTACTTGTAAACGATCCGTTCTAATAGACACTGCCGGACTGATTTTGCGTCTGATATTTCTTATTTGAATTCAAGAACGGATTCTCATTCCGGAGCTAATTTCAATTCTGTAGTCAATTCTGATACCGTTACCGGAGCAAATTGTGATTCACAGGTCTATTCCGATTCCGGAGCCGATTCCGGAGCCGATTCCGGAATCTGCTCCAGAATCAACTCCGGATTCGGCTCCGGATTCGGAAGTGATTCCAGCATTGTACGGTGAGTGTTGTTCTGTTTAGATTAGCGTTGTCTAGGCTGTTCCAAGCGCGTTGATTGAAGCAACAATCCTGTGTTCATTCTGAGCTACAAATACTATCCTTCCCGCCAGTTGATAGCTGATCTTTTGGAGCAATTTCCTTCGGTCGTGGTTGATTGGTGCTTGTCGTAGGGACTGTATTTAATGCTCTATCTTGTTTTTTTTCGACTCACCTTTTCTGCCGCTTCATCGAATATTGGCTGTAGGATGTTGCTGAACCGACACCAGTCGGCATAGAAGTTGATCAAAACTAGCTCATTGGATGCTGGAAGAAATAATTAAAAAAAAAACAATTATTTTTTCTTCAATACGGCAAGGCCGTAATATTAAACTGAAAAATAAATCATTATTATTTCTACCATTTCAATGCTTATCCCTCCCATTTCGGCGATGTGCCGGTGTCGTGCAACACTTGTTCAAACAATACATATAGCCGGTGCGTCATTTTAGATAGGCAAAAAAAATGAATCGAAAAAAAATTTTGGAGGAACGAAATAAACCATCCCCTGCCTGATATACAGCCTCATTTAATCGGTTATTCTCTTGTACGATCATTTTGGGTTTTTTTTTCTTTCATTTTAAAGCACTTGCACAAAAATTGAATGATAAGAACAAACGATTGAGTCTAAGAATGGGTAGACGATATCGCAGATAACTGTTTTGTGATAGGCACAAGAGACAACGCTTTTTTGACGAGTTGTAAAGGCGCGATAATGGGCCTGGGTGGTGTCTTTGATGTCCGGTCGGCAGCGGCCCGGGAGGGTGATTTTATAATTATATACGCACCAAGGGTCATGTCGATGTTTTCACTGTTCAGCTGAACGGCTCCACTGTTCGACGGGTTGTAGAACATGACGACAACCTGAAATGAAGCAGAAAGTAACGGATATTAACGGATATTAACGTAACGCTGGCTTCGCAAGTGACGGTTTTGCGCTTCCATCACAGCAGCCTTATTAAATGGTTGTTTGTGCAAATCGCGACTAACCATCTAGGGACAGGTGGTGATGGGAAACGCACACCCAGAAACCTATTTAGCGCACGGTGGGCGGAAACAAATATAGGCAGATTATTGTTTCTGTGCTAAGTGAGGCCTTCCCGGCTACTTACCATTAAATAATTAAATAGCACTAATTTTACACTGGTAGCCATGTTGCTTTTGATGTTTTGTTATTTCCCAATGCGTCCAAGGGGCTGCGGAACTATACAGGAATTCGGTACACACACACACACACATACACACACCCGGCTACCTGGGGCGAAGGGTGCACTGGGAAGGAATGATGCTAGGGTGGAAAAGTGATGACAATACTGTAGCCTGATTTCCCACCGACTGGTTTTGTTCTCTCTCGCTCCCTTCCGGAAGCGGTCCACAAACGAAACACGCCGCGGAATACGGTCGGGAAAAACAGAAAAGGACAGCCAAACAGTCCCTTGTAGCGATGGGGTCAATTTCTCTTCTCGGGCGTTGGAAAGTTCACCCGGCTCATCCAAAATAACAATCCAATCACATGCAAACGGTGCAGGAGTGGTGGGGGAAGAAGATGCCACTACGGCAAGCGCTGGTCACAGCAGGGCGGAGAAGTCCCGGACCGCAAGCAAAAATGGGTTTCACTGCACCGGAAGCGCCGGCGGACACGTCAGGGCAGCGCAAACCGCGTGGAAAAAGGAAGTGGCAGCGAAAGGCGCCCGGGGAAAACACACACTATTTTCCAAACGCCTCGACGGCGGTTCCGATTCTGCTTTCGGGGGAAAATAAAAGTGCACGCACACAACAGTGCCGCTGCGCCGAGAGACACGTACACCTTTCCCGGATCCGTGGTGACAGCTGTCGTTCTGGAAGCTGCTCCCCGCTGGACGTTTGACTGCTCGGCAGAGTGGCCAGATTATTTTTGCGGTTTTCGGTAGGCGCGTCAAAATTTTATCGGTAGTTTTCGGCAGGAGTTTAAGATTTTTTCGGTAGTTTTCGGTAGGCTTCGAAGTGTTGAGCGGGGGGGGGGGGGGGGGTTGTCGGAGATGGAAGCTAATCTGTCCCATGAAGAACAGCACGAGAAAATTACATCTTTCATTTATTTAAAGGAGATACTTTAGATTTGGTTCATACCGGTCACGTGAGGCCTTTTGAAGTGTCGATCTGAAAATTGTACTAGGGAATTTAACCCAACAAATGGTAAACAACAAGAGTTTACCCAAGCGCCACAGATTAAGCTTAAACGACTGGAAAATTGAATATCCATAGAAAAAAAATGAAAGCTCCACA
>KB665999.1:159080-170879 GCA_000349065.1 Anopheles quadriannulatus
CCGTCATCAAAAATTTTTTTGCGACTGATGATCGAAGGGGGCCCCGACGGCATTTAAAATTTCAATCTCTTCAATCTCCCAACAGCAACTTTGGTGCCGCTACCCCTCCCCCCCAACAAGATTACCATTTACAGAGGGCCTCAACTCGTCGTTCCGCCTAGGGCCCCTGATACCCTTGATCCGCCACTGCGTTTAGGTAGAGAACTTGAGTCGTTTAGAAGCCGTTTAGTGGCCGTTTAGTGGATTTGTGGCACTTGGGTAATACATTAAGTGATTTGGGAAATGGTTACATGACATTTTTGTCAGTATTAAGAAAAAATCTGTGATTTTCGGTACGATAAATGAAAAATCGGTAGTTTTAGGGGGCTTATCTGTGAATCGGTAGGCATATCAAAAATCGGTAGGAATACGGATAAATCGGTATTTCTGGTCACTCTGCCCAGAAGGTAATTTTCCATTCCGGGTAATTTGCAGCAACCTTGGCGAAATTGGGACAGGGATTGCTTGTCAAACGAAAACAGTTTCCCTCCCGCTCATCCGCTCATCTGCTCATATTTGCAACACCACCAAGTCAGCAGGTGGCTTTGATGGGGGTACGGTATTTTGTGCAAGGAAAATTCTCACCTGTGTAGTGCTAATTCCGCAAAAGTGTGGCCTCTCTGCCTGCGAACAGAATGGCGTTCTTCAATTTGCTAAACCGCGTAGAGTACGCGTGTGTCTGTGGGCTACTGAACCCGCTGACGAAGCTCTACTTCTGTCGCCATTGCATGAAGCTGCGCTGCGGTTTCTGCGTGTGTCAGGAGGTAGGGAAAGCCGTGTGCACGGTGCACTGGCACGGCGGAATGATGTCACCCTTGAGTACCGCTTTGACTGTCTCTCAATCACACACACACACACACACACACTTTCTCTCCCTCGCTTCTTCCCGCCGTAGGTGGATTCGAACTTTTGCTCCAACTGTCTGGAAAACATACCGTCGTCCGAGACGAAGATGCGCAAGAACCGCTGCAACACCTGCTTCAACTGTCCCAGCTGCCAGCATACGCTGTCGGTGCGTGCCTCGATCGCTACCGTACCGTTGGCTGCCGGTGCCGACTCGAAGGAAGGCTCGCCCGCCACCGAAGACGCTGCCAAGGCTGCAAAAAGCGGTAGCAGCAGCACGCCGGGACCGGCGGTGAAGCAAGTCACGAAGAAGATGTACTATCTCGCCTGTTTGACCTGTCGGTGGAACTCGCATGACATCGGCATACCGGATCAGACGGCGGCGACCGGGCAGTGGCCGGAGCCGGAGTATCCGAACGCGACCCGGTTTGCGCTGCTGCTCGAGCACTACCAGTCGGTCGTGCTGCACGACAAGCAGGAGCGGCAGGAGCTGTGGCGGCGCAAGATGCCAAAGAAGAGTCAGTTTCCCAACCTGACCGATCGGACCGGGCTGACCGCGTCGATGATACGCCGCCAGATGGGGTGGTCCGACGGGAAGGTGCAGCTCAAGACGACGCCGATCCCGATCAAGGAGTCGGTCGCTTCGGAGGAGGTGGACGAGCTCCCAGCGGAGCTGTTGCACGCCGGCGTCAATCTGCGCACCGTCACGACGCTAACGCAGCGGCTAGCCCAGCCGGCCAAGCAGTCCGCTTCGGTCAGCCAGCTGTACCCGCAGCACAAGCTGCTCTCGATCAAATGCTCGCTGCGCTGCCGGCAGTGTGACCACAACGTGATCAAGTCCGAGTACAACCCTTCCTCGATCAAGTACCGCATCGCGCTGTTTGCCGCCTACCACGTGCCGGACGTGCGGCTGGTGCGCTGTGATCCGCTGAAGTGTGAGGGCGCCGAGTCGGCGCTCCTGCTGCGCATCACCAATCCCACGATCAACGAGATGACGGTGACCATCATGGAGCTGCCCACGGTCGACGAAGAGCAGCTGCTGATACAGGAGCTGAAGGCGATGGCGCTCGAAAGTGGGACGGCAGCGTCCGTCGCGTCCGCCGGTGGTGCCGGCGGTGGTGGCGGCGGTCAGACGTCCCTGACCAGCTTGAGTCAGGGATTCGCCCGACAGGGCACGCTAATCGAGGAACCGAGGCTGGTTGATCGGGCGGTCAACGGGACGCTCAAGCTGCCCGACAGCAGCTTCACCGTAAACCAGCGCGACGATTCGGCCGAGTTCGACGAGGTCGTGCAGGGACACCAGGATGAGCCGAAGTAAGATCACCTTTGCTCTGCACTTCATTGCTATTCATTTCACACTAGTGGTTGGAGCTCGAAATCGGAACTACCAGATTCCTTGTTCGGAACAAGTTCCGGAGCTTGATTTCGATTCCGGAGCCGATTCCTATTTCGGAACCAATTCCGACTCCAGAGCCGATTTCGATTCCGGAGCCGATTCCGGAGTTGATTCCGATTCCGGAGTTGATTCTGATTCCGGAGTCGATTCCGATTCCGGAGCCGATACCGAAAATTGATTCCGGACCTACCATCCGGAATCGATTCCACAAAATTTCGTAGCTAGTCGGAATCAATTCCGACCAAAACTTCATTTTTCTCATCACTATTTAATACGCTCTTATTCTTAGCCACATTGCAGCTAAACATGTTTCGCCTTTGGTTTCCTTTAACTTCCTTTCCTGAAGGGTTTTGGTTTTGATCCAGAGTTTCAAAACCAGGCCGCTCATATATGGGACGCCTATAAGATACGCCTCGCGAAGTGCATTTTTCGGCAACAGATTGAAAATGAAATGTGACAGAGTGATGATATTGTAATATTTACTTGTCTCCTTAATGCTTGTCATTAGAATTGCTTGTGGCCTTTAATCCCACTTGCCAAGGTATAAGCATGTTGTGTATACTCTTACTAGCACTATTCCCTTTTCTTTTTTTTTGTATTTCTTCTATTTGGAAACATCTTAGCGTTGAGTATTTAGGCTTGATAACATAATCTTTAGTTCAAAAATCTTTGCGATCGTATAGTTCAGTACTCTCCAACCTTTTTTAGAACCTCGGACCACTTGACTTTGAAAATACGTTTGCCGCGGCCCACATATATCGGAGGCATATATATATTTTTAATTTTACTTTTTAGGCAACATGTTGGAATCTTGTTGAACATATTCTAGACATGTCTGTTGAAACTTCAAACTTGGTTGTGGGGAACATTTTGTACGATGTGTATTGTAATAAGCTTTTCTTTTTTTTAAATTAGAGCTTTTAGAGACAACTACTTTTAACGCCACGGCCCACATGTTGGAGACCACTGGTGTAGTTCAGTGATCGGCAAAGATAATAATCCACGTTCATTTTCACTCGCTCATTATATAGAACTTTAGCCGAAAACGTTATTGTTCCTGCTAACCTGTTTGAAGCACCTTCGCGAATGAATGTTCCGTTTCGCGTTAAATGATTTTTATACAAAACATGTCTTTTGAGACTTTTCCTAGAAGTTCCTATTTTTCCTAAAAGTTTCTTAAACCCGATCCAGGATATTTGTCCAGAATGGCTTAACACGGTGGTGGCCTTTGATGTTTTTAAAACATGTTGCCACATTGTAAGGATCACTGAACAGAGCTCTTTGGAAAGAAATTCTTGTAGTCAAGGTTTCTACGCGACTGCATCTAATGTTTCTCTTCGATCGAGTTAGGGAAACTGTTTGAACTATCGAAAACGACGCGTTGTTTTGCGCCAAATATCTTACCGTTATTATTCAAATTACGGACAGCTTCAAATTCCCGACATTCGGTATGTTTTTATCTTCATACCCAGTCCCTGGACTTGCAGCCTTTTAATTTTAGATGTTTACCATGATGTTATAGAATAAATTAAAAATGTGTCTGACCTCTAGTAGGCCTTGATGCCACAGTAAATAGTTATCTACGGGAAAACAACAGTGTTTTATCATATTGTGCTCTGAATTTCATAATTTCACGTATTTAATTCCGTCTGGAATTCTAAGCGATTTTTTATCTTGCTATTAATTCTGGACAGCCGAAGTAAATTGTGATTCAATGCATAAAAATATATTTTTACACTTTGGTTCAATGCACAGCTGTCTGTGAAAACAAGGAATCAAACCTCTTTTTTTAAACTGTTGTTCTGTCGGTCTCCGAGAACATCAAGTGTCCAGACCTTTAAACAGGCTAAAAACTAAAAAAGTATAATGTGTCTGTAAATTTTTTTAGATTATAAAAGGAATTTTGTGGCTGTCCGGAATATGATTCAATCGTCCGTAAATTGAAACATGGGCTCGAAACTGTCCGGAATATGAACCAAAATATCATTGCTGTTTTATAATAGTTTGCTATATTTCGAGTAAAATTATTGGAAATATCAAATGTAGAAGGTTTGCTTTATTAATCCAGAGGTTTGACCGATTCAAATACAACTAATAAAAAAATCTTAAATGCCAGAATGTCTTAAGTGTCTATAATTCGAAGCATTATGGTACATTGGTAATCGTAATAGATTCTGCGCCAAAACAAAAACTTAAGAGCAACTATACTTTTCATATCGTTTGGTAATATTGCGATGGTTAGTCTTAGAAGGCTAAATAAAAGGGTTACTTTTACGGTCCCTTGCTCCGGAAAACGTGACCCCGAAACAACGGAACTAAGCTTTCCTCCCTTGTTCATGTGATTATTTAAGACATCAATATAAAATACCGCAGATACAATTTTTTCGTGCATTTTCTATTGCATTTTGTCTTATTATATGAAACTGATGCAATAATCAGGGTGGCCATTCAACCGGGAAAACCGGGAAAAACCGGGAAAAACCGGGAAATTATCACAAACTTTGGCTATCACAGTTTAATATCGTACTTAGAGCATTTTCAATTAATGGGATGTTTTGTATACTGTTCATAACTTATTACCACAGTCATTTTCCGTTTCTCTCATATGGTGGTCCGTTTCTCACATATCTTGCACTCGTCTTTTGTTATTCATCTCTTGTGAAGTTGCGGTCGTGTCGAATTTAACGGTGGATTTAGTGGGCGATCGCAATTTTTGAACATAACTGATATTTTTTGTCCCCTTTAGCAATTTTAAGGTTACCCAATCACACATCGCCTGTACATTGGCATTTTGCATTTTGGTTTCGGGCCTCTACCTTCATTCCCACACTGGCACTGATGGTCGAGATGGCGTCGCTTCTGTAGTCCGATCGTTGCTCCTTTGTTATATTATCACATAAAGTACACTTCCCGTAACATATTCAAGAAAGTGTCCCAAAGTTAAGAAACCCACTGAAACTTCCTGTATCTATTCGTGAGGTCGATCAGCGTCGTGCGAGTAACAGCATAATGCATTACCCTTTTTTAAGGTTGTGTGATGATATCTGTTAATCAACAATTGATAGCAGATAAAAAATATCTTTGCCACGGGGTAAAGTCTTTACACGTTAGTGTCATGATGCTAAACCACCAAAAAGCAATATTTGTAAAGCTTTTTTGTCGTTTTTTCATCATTTGTTTGCTCATATAAAACTTCCGAAAATATAAAGAATGCATATTTAAATAGCTTAAGATCCATAGTAGCCGAATTAGATCCACAAACGAGCGCACGATTGAAAATTTGTTTGTACAAATTTGATAGAAATTATTCCAAAAATGGTTCTCAAATGTGTTGTCACACCTCCAGATTGGATATTATATTGTTGAATAATTCACAAATACCTTTTATCCAGTTTTTATGACAAGTTTCCATCTTTCCCGTAATGCCCGTGTTTACTTACCATTCTCTAGATAACGAGTTTTGAAAACGTATGATATACTAATTTGGAATTGAAGTATCGATAAAACTGGCACCGGCATAGTGAACCGGGAAAACAAAAAAAAATCCCTGAAAACCCGGGAAAAACCGGGAATTTAAAATCCTCGAGTGGCCACCCTGAATAATTGATCTTGTTACACGCTCAAATTGTTCCAGCAGTCGCAAATCAAAATATTGTATTAACAAAATATTGCACTTCAGGTTTTAATCGTTGCTCTAATGCAGGCATGTCTAACAAACGACCCGAAGGCTTTAATCAGACCCGTTAAAAAGTAGGGCAGTTATTTGCATGAAGCAGGAACAGATTGTAGATCACAAAACAAAAAAATAATAATGGCTGTGCTAATTTTATTTCACTTTGGATAAAGGTTTCAACATTGAGTCTTATTAATTCAAGTAATTTACTCATAGTGGCTTCTTTGGTAAGGCAACGGCAAAGAGGGCATGTAGCGTGTGCTTTTTTAGTATAAGTGGCGGGAGCCTAAAGACAGACTCCTCATATTTTCACCCATTTTCTGACTTAGAGGCTCTTTGGACAGTTTGGAAACTGCGTAATGAAACACCACTTGCCCTACGTCATTGATGAGGGAGTACCCTTGCGCCATGTTTATGCCGAAAATCAGGTCTCTTCTTTGAAAATCTTTGAAAATCTCGAAAAACCAATCCCTAAAAGAGAGAGAATTTTAGGAGGTCGACGTAAAGTTGATAAGTTTTTTTCGTTAACAAAATGATCTCATAGCTAGCCAATATTTACCGATGTAGTGTTATAATTATGAGTTATCGTTATTAGTCATTGACGCAGTCAAAAGGCTGCATTTATAATTCGTGTGCCTATTGAATGACCTAAATTTAGAACACCAGTTCCGAAAATTAATAAAATGGCTACGCTTGGTTTTCCATAACTGTTTTTAGATGCTGACCAGATCTTTTGACTGCGCTCAACCGAAGCGTTTAAATAACTGTTCAGGAAGGCTCAAAGTTAGCACATATGTGAAGAAGAATAAGAATAGCATAAGAATTATAAAATTTCCATTTTAGGACGACCGCCACTGAAGATAGGATTAAATGTCATGAACTGGTTTTCTTAGTAAAGTTTTATTTATATGTTCCTTTTTTCTACATAATCAACGATTTATGGGAAATTATTTGACATAATCGATTCGTTGGGGCCTATATGTAGATATGATTCTAGGTCCAAGGATATGTACTTAATGATTTTCGCCGATGGAAAGCAACGGCTAAGGAAAAACTAACAATTGACCAAAAATTAACATTTATTATTATTTCAAAATTCTTCCAAAATAATGGAATATATAAAAATCATTCATATGCCCTTATAAGTCCATACTTAATTAGAATCTTAAAAAGTAAAAGAAACATCCACAACCAACTCATCCTTCCTGCCTATTTTGTTTTAGTTTTTCCAACAAATTAGATTTTGATACAGATTTAAAACTGAAATATTAAATCAACGGATCCTCCCCATTTCCGCTTAACTGCGGCATGCGCGAATATTTCTAACTGCATTGTGACCCGCGACCCAAAACCAGTTTGACATTATTGCATTAATGATTCCCTTTTTACAAGAAAATGTTCATTGCATTCTTCATTTTCCGTCATTTATTCCATCATGAAAGAGTAACGTTTAAAGTATTTTTAATTGATTCTTCCTTGTTTTTTTTTCTTCAGATTCATCGTCTGGCGGAAGGCCAACCATGTCGTTATTCGACTCGGGGTGCAGCCGAAACCGGACGTGCAGCCGGACGAGGACGTAGTGGTTGGGTTCACGCTGCAGTACACCTACTTCAATACGGTTGCGGACAAGAGTGTTGCTTCAGCCGCCGCAACATCCACACCGTCGCTGAGCGGTACAAGCAAGGAACAGAAATGGCACGCACTAAATACGCGCATTTACATAAACCTAGGAAAGCTGCAACCCGTGGGCGTGGAATGAGTCGCGTGGGCGTAGAATAAGATCAACGCATTCGTTGCTTAAAGTGGTTCGATTAGGGGATAGGTCTTCGCTTTCGTAAGTGTGGCACGTATTATTATGGGACTGTCAACACGAAAACGAGCAAGCAAAAAAAAAAAAACAAGTAACTCACGTTAAACCTGCTGTAGCATGATATCTCCATTTTATTTATGATATATATTCTTTCGCTTATGCTACAAGCAATAAACACAATACTACCCTATAAATAGATAAATGATTTTTTTTAATTTATTTTTTCAAATATAAACGTTTCTAGTGAAGGTAAAATATGTCTGCGTACAAGCAGACGCTTCCCATTTTACGGCATTAATAATAAGTTACTATAAAATCAATTCTACACGATTCTAAAACCTCGCCAAGCCACACTCGTTCTACTGTGTGCTTTGGCGGGCTTTTTGTACAATTTCCAAACACTTGCGGCGCACAATCTTGCCGGACGGTGTCAGGGGCATTTCCTCGGTAAAGTAAACCCCGCCCCGGAGGTGCTTGTGGGCAGACACGCGTTCGTCCACAAACTGGCGCACCTGTTCGGCGGTAAGCGCTGCGCCAGTGGCGCCCGGTTCACGCAGAACCAACGCGGCCGGCAAATCGGTGCCCTCGTCCGGTACGCCCACGACGCAGCAGTCCAGCACGCCGGCCAGCTGCTTGGCGAGCACTTCCAGCTCGGTCGGCGATATCTGGTTGCCGGCGTACTTGATGATGTCCTTCTTGCGATCGATCACGTACAGATGGCCGTCCCGGTCGAAGTAACCGATGTCGCCGGTCCGGATCCAGCCGTCCGGGCTCATTAGCTCGGCCGTGGCGTCCGGGTTGCCGTAATACCCGGCGAAGGGAATCTGTACGCGCAGCATGATCTCGCCCGGTTCGCCCGGCGCCAGCCCACGCTGATCCGGCCCATCGTCGACGATGCGTGCTTCGACCCGGGCCTGCAGCGTACCGACACAGTCGTCCCGATAGCTGTCACCGTCGGTCAGCGTCACTAGGCAGGACTCGGACATGCCGTACCCGATCTGGATGCGCGTGTGGGACGGCAGGCAGCGCTGCAGCGCCGCGTACAGCTGCTTCGATACGCGTGCCCCACCGCACAGGAACAGGCGCAGCGCGGGCAGCGGCGTTTGCGCGAGCAGTGGCTCGTGCACGAGCAGGTTCGACTGGAAGGGTGAGAAGAACGCGATCGTCACCGGGTGGCGCTGCAGCATATCGAGCGCGAGCGCGGGCGTGAACGGTGCCCGGGTGATGACGCGTGCCGCCTGCGAGACCGTGCCGATGATGAGCGAGGCAAAGCCGGACAGCCAGTAGAGCGAGCTGAAGGCGAGCAGACAATCCGTCGGCGCCATCCGCCACAGGGACGGCAGGTTGGCGATGCAAAACGTATGCGTGTAGGTTACGCCTTTGGACAGGCCGGTTGTGCCGGAGGAGCACAGCACCGCGGCCACGTGGGTGGTAGGGTCGTCCAGGTTGGTGGGTCTGTTGAGAAAGTCGAGCAAAACATTCGAGGGATCAATTCAAGCCGAGCCGGTAATTGAGCAAACCTGGAACTCGCACTCGGTTTTGTATACTCACACGAATGAATCCTCGGTACCGGTGGGCTCCAGCAGATCCAGCACGTGCCGGTAGCCCTCGGTGCGCTCCTCGAACAGCACAATCTCGGGGGCGATGGCGGCACGCTGGGCCGCTTCGCGCACCACCTCCAGGATGTCGCTCTCGCAGAACACCAGCGCCGGCCGGGTGACGCCGAACATGTGCGCAAAGTCGGCCACGTTGAAAGCCGTGTCGAGCGTGTTGATTGGGATGCCGAGGGCAAAGCAGGCAAATGCGACCGGTGCGACGTGTTCGCCGTTGCGGGACGCCAGCGCAGCCATCGGCGTATGCTTGCCGTAGCCGAGCTGGGCCAGCCGTTCGGCGATGCGCACCGTGCGCAGGTACATCTCGCGGCAGGTCACCGTGCGGCCGCCATCGTCGCTGATCTGGGTGACCTGCGCCGGGTCGCACCGCTGCAGCACGCCCAGCACCAGCTGGCCGAGGCTTTGATTGGTGTTGAAGAGCGGCGGCGTCGACAAACCGGTCCAGATGTGGGTCACCGGATCGTAGTACGAGTGTTGACCGCGCCGTTCGCCTTTGCTATCCATTGTGTTGATTGTGAGCACTTCGAGCGCGGGCCAAAGGCTGGCATCTGTTCCGGGCAACGCACTGCAACCGACTGAGGCGAGCGTCGTCTCGTGGAGCCGTTGAAGTATTAACTGGCCTGGCTTTGCAGCACGCACGCGAGCACACATGCGATTCTATGGAGCAGACGATGGAGGTGGCGCGGTGAAGGAACAGCCTCCGTTCTATCTGTGAATGAACGAGGAAAACTGCGTAATCGACAGTGGACGATAGGGCCATGCGATATGGCATGTCAGCAGGAGGGAGGGCTGTCCGACAAAGCCGGAGAACGACCAGACTCAGTAATCTGCAGTCCCTCACCAGTATCTCGGGCCGGATACGGTGGGACACTGGACCCATCTGTTTACCCCGTTCCCCATATGCGGGAAGCATAAAATCTGGAAAAACCAGATCACGAAGCGAGATTGTACCAGGGTGGATCGCGTGCTGCAGTTTGCGACCACTTGACCAGTGGGATGGATTGTAACGAAGAAAAAAAAAAGTAGGACTCATTAGCACGACAACAGGTTTGGCAATAACAATTCAAGGTGAACCGGAAGTTTTGTATCAAATCGTTCATCATTTTACGACAGAGATGGGCAAAGGTATTCGGAAATCCAAGAACATCCCACGATCAAATATCAAAACACATAGGTATCTTGTAGATTTTTCCCTTTTTTGCCGAGGAACAATTTTATCAAACACAAACGCCGAACAAACGATGAGATGTTCTTTTGAACTTCGTTTCAGCTCGTTAGATACGTTAATTGAGCAATTTTGCAAACGGCCAGTTAAGCCGTTTGTGTCGTTTCACGCAGGCATCATCCACTCCACTCTGATATCTGTTAGCGCACACCGCCCGCAGTACCTGTGCGACCTTTGAGCCCCGTTAAGCCTTCACGCTACAAGAACACAGCTGGTCGTCACCCGAGGCAGGCCTTCTCTGATGGACCCTGACACATGCTTGAGCAATTTACAGCCCTGGCGGGATACGGACCGTTGTTATCGTACATTATCCCGCGCAATGTTTGTCCCTCCGGCCCTTCTCGCTATCCGTCGTGCATCATCTCCGTTTGCTGAACGCACAAACAGAAGTAGGTTTCATGTACCAAGCTCTACAACACGGGAACACGACGTCATGTTTGGAACATGCTGATGATACTCAGGGTTTCAAAATTATTATCTATGTGGTGCGAGCTCCGCCACGGTTTGCTGAGTCATTGCGTGGTAGGTGACACATATATTAGGAGATCATCCCCGCAAGATAACTGTGCCGAGATTTCAACAACAACATGGTCCACAACGTCTAATCACAATAACTATCTGTTTGAGATACTTTTCCAGAAAAAAACACTATATTCTACGTTCGAGCTTGCATGACCGGAATGATACTAGCACGTAAATGGTATTAAATTCTAAGAGCTTTATTTTAACACTTGTACGATAACACACAAGACACAAAGCCAGATGGAGTGCGTCGATTCGCCTTGACGATCTAAAGCAAGAGAGCGAGAGTGTTCCAATAGCGACACGCACATCGACGCATCTTCCCGTATCGTTAGTATCCGTGCGAGAGCCGAATATCGGGATCATCCTCGATTACTCAATCCATCTCACGAACGCATCTCTGCTGGTTGCGTCTGGTTGCGACGCACTGAGCCTTAAAATGTTTATCTGCAGCACATCATTTTTTTTAATGTATAAACCAAAGGTCCTTATGACAAGAAGGTTTTCTCAAAATAAACTTATCAATCATCCAACCAGTTGGAGGCTTCGGTTCAATCGGTTTTAAATGACTAAAATGTAATACATATGTTTCTGGAAAGGGCTGATTTGCCCGTTTACACACAGGATAGTCTCTCTCTCTCTCTCTCTCTCTCTCTCTCTCTCTCTCTCTCTCTCTCT
>KB665999.1:189061-222361 GCA_000349065.1 Anopheles quadriannulatus
GTGGTATCATGGTTCAAAACTGGATCAGAAGATGATTTTGTATTTGTTCGGCAGTGCCCAGCACTAATATCACTAGTCACCTTAGTACGATGAGTGTAGTGGTTGCAGCTATCAGAAGCTTCCACAGTGTTGGTATCGTTCGCTGCTTGTTGGATACCTGCAGTGAGCTCCATTGAGTTGGTAAATTGGCGAGTTGGAATTTATAAAAAAAAATCGATAAGTTTTGAATATTGTTAAGAAAGGCAAGACCAACGAATGCTACACAACGTCACGCCTATCAATACTGCAATCACATCGTGTGTTAGCTTCCACACGTGCGAGAAGATATATTTGTTTTTTTATTACGCTAACATACAATGCTGTCTCTATTGAACCGTTAGTCCGGAGCCGTTGGTCCGGAGCCGTTGATTCGTCGCCGGCTCCGGAACGATGGGCTCGAAGATGGCTCCGGAGCCGTTGGAACAGTGCCGTGAGTGCCGAGCCGTTAATCCGGTGCCGGCTACGGAGCCGTTGGTACGGAGCCGTTGGAGCGGAGCCGGCTCCGGGAAAAAGTCGGAGCCGGCACCGGAGCCGTTTGTCCGGAGCCGGCTCCGAAGCCGTTGGTGCGCTCCGAAACGCCCATCACTAGTGTATATGCCCTTATACCAGCATATTTGCGGTCCTGGAACTTATTTTTCACATTTAATACAAACTACATGTGAAACGGTTAGAACTATTTATTACAAAGAAAATGCTAAATTGTATGATCCCCAACACCAAAACATTTATTTCAATTATCTACACTTCTGCTCTAGCCAAGCACCGACACCAGAATCTCCTTCATCTTTTTACCGCCATCGCCCGTTAGCTCCTTTGATCGACAACCTTGTCTTCTCCCCATTCTCAAGATTATCTTTCTCTCACCTTCTCTCCTACTTCATGGTTCAGGTTCTTTAGCCGCCTGTACGGATACGGCGGCTCCTACATATGAATAGGCGAACAAGATTCAGAATATCCAAAAATATCTAAGCTTTCGGATAAGTTATATGATGCAAATAAGGACCATAAAAAGTAATGGGATAAATTAGTGCCAAGGTAGCCATGATAGGCGAGGGAGTAGCTAAGTATATTTTATTTAAATTTAATTAATTAATTTAATTAAAATTTAAATGAAAGTAAACGAAATATTTTCCATAACCTCATTCAAGAAACTGTTATGCTACGATAAACATTATTTCAAAAGATTGTAAATAAATATCAAACCTTGATGGTAAATCCGATTAATCTGGACATCAGATTAAGGTCAAACAATGACGTAACAATAATGGCTCCTATGCTAAGGAAGAAGAAATCGATAGGAGGAGAATAAATACTCCATATAGACTAACTATAGGGTCATTTAATTTAAGAAAAGATACATTTGTAATTTTGATGCCATTCTGATACCAGACTTTGCAAACGGAACAATACGTTAAAAACAGATGAAAGCCGGAAAGCATACTT
Organism: Anopheles quadriannulatus; assembly: GCA_000349065.1. Taxonomy (NCBI): domain Eukaryota; kingdom Metazoa; phylum Arthropoda; class Insecta; order Diptera; family Culicidae; genus Anopheles; species Anopheles quadriannulatus. The sequence continues at coordinate 190,544 of KB665999.1, forward strand.
GTTGCTGTAAATAACAATCATATGTATGTATATCCAAATGGAATGAAGCCTATTAATACTGTACCTAAAGCAACCTATACCTGTACCTGTACCAACCTATAGTTATGCGTGGCATATTTCAAGTGCCATTAAAAACAATATTTTCATTAATCCATCTAACAGGACTGTCGCGGATGAGTTGTGAATCTAAACTAAACTAGCTGTTGATATTTTCTATGCTTAGATGTGTCTGAGATGCACTCTGGAATCTGCTGAGAGTGTCGATGTTGACTAACGTCTGCATCGGCGACTGCCACCGTTGCTCCCGTGTGCGGGTATCTCATTACGTGTGTGGTCATATAACTCTATACAGGCTTTCGAGACTTATTTCACGCAGCCGGATAGTCAGTCCTTGCTACGGGGGGACGGTTCTTATTTTATGCTTGAACTCATGATCATTAAGTCGTACGAGTTGACAACTGTACTGCAGATCACCCCAACACACTTGCTTTCTTGAAAAACATAATCAACAAAGAAACCTTTATCATTAAAATAAATAAAATCCAGTTTTCAAAATAGAATTAGTGATAGTTAGCTGGCCTAGATATGTCCAGCAATTAAATAGTATACAATATATCAGAATCTAAATAATGAAGTGCAATCAAACATGAACCATAGAAGCGCTCGTTCTTAATAGTCCAAGGCACTCTCTGATCTAAGAAGAAAAATATATATCCGCCAGTAGCTTCATGCTCCATCAACGTGACTACACCGCCGAGGGAACTGGAACAACTTCACGGCTGCATCCAACTGCAACGCAAATATTGAATAGGCAAACAATAAGGATAGTGAATATTCTTTATTTAGACTCCAACTAGTTAGGAAGTAGTAATAAGATTTGTAGAAACAAAAGAAATTTTACGACTTCTTGGGTGCCAAAAAGATTAACTGGTACTTACCGTTGAAAAGGCCTTACACAGTACAGCTGAGTCCAAAACACACATACGCTGATGCGTGATTGATTAGTTTAATAAAATTAGTTTCCATTTATTTTCCATTCTAGTGTCAACATGTTTGAACGTTTGACAGCGCTTAGTTAAAATGTAAAAAAAGCCACAGACACAGTTGAAGCAAGTGAAGAAACTAGTTGAACGTATGTGATACGCAGCAAAAGCATTATGTTCAAAGTAATATCATCTCAGTACTACATATCGCTCTTCATCGTTCTTCTATCCCGTTCTCTCGATCTCAATAATATTGCGATATAAAAACCAAAACCAGGATACGATGGTTGCTTTCCATTTCTTGACCCCTTCGTTATCTCAACAATATTTCCAGCGTCACTATTTCCCGCTTCTGTTTTTCATCATCAATCAGGATTTATCCTTACTCGCAATATTCTTCACTTGTGTATCTTACAATTTAATTTCCTGTTCCACTTGATCCAGGTGCAATGGGCAAGAAGCAGTACAATAAACGCTGAGAATGTGAAAGAATCGTGCCTCCCGAAGAAAAGACTCCCGTTTCAGAGAGGGGATCAACTAGGAGAACACGGTAGCTGTAACAAGGAAGCGTGTTTAAGGCATGTATTTAACGATAACGATGATTTCATCGAACAAACGCGTTTGACTCTTAATAAGTGGTTCTTCAAAAAAAAGTTTAATATATGCATACTAACATTAATCATGAGAGCATAATAAGGATAAACACGAAAAAACAAATATATATATATCATCTTTTTGTAAGAATAAATACACAAAAACACATTCCTCTCTTATCGACCAATCCTAACTTCTTTCGTTTCGCTTCTGTGTTTTACATAGTTTTACCTTTTGTTCATAGAACTCGCTCTCAAAGTTTTATTTTTTTCATTAAATGTTTTGTTGTTGCTGGGACTAGAGCGTATGAACAACCTAATTGATATTTTTATTGGAGGCGCTGCCCTGTTTCGCCAGTGCCGACTAACCTGCGCTAGTACGTCCGACTCGCTATGTCATTCTTCGATCGAAATAAACATCTCTGTCCATCCCTTTTCTAGACCTATCTCGTGCCAGATTCACGAACTTGGACGCAAATGTACGTGCGTGGGGCAAAATTTAAGCAAAAGCGAAAACGAACCCAACTACCCTGCGATAAAACCTCTTTTAGAGAGTAAAATATGTGTTTTGTGTGATTATGTCAAGTAGCAATAAGAAACTTCTAACCGTGGATTCAGATGGAATCTTCACTCTTTTAATGGATCGGTGTGTGTCTATATGTGTGTCTGATTCGGTTTAACTTCGACGAACGGAAGCAAAAGAATCGACCTCTGTTCAGGGCCGCAACACAAAACAATTAGCTACGAAATGATGGGAAACGTTCGACATTTTCCCTTCCAAGCGAAAGATACGGGGTGCGGGAGTCTCCACTTCGGGTTTTTCTTTTCATGACCACCCGCAGAATCCTCCCAGTGTATTAAAGGGGGTTGTGTTGGGCAAGTAGAAGGATGGAAATGTGCGCACATTTTGCGTGTTGTTGTTTTTTTTAAGTAACGGAAAATTTAAAATTCAAATTCCGGAATAAAGCCCGGACAGCCTAATGCGGCAAAGCAAACGTTGTGAAACAAAAACAGTAAACAAAATAAACAGATTTAAATAAATAAGAGCAGAAGAAGATAAAAACAAAACCTTTAACAATCACAACCACTTTCCGTTTGACGCCCGTGTTGCCCGTGTCGCATTAGGTTGCGGTATTTTTTTATAGTAATATATTTTTCATGTGCAATATGCTCCGCTCAATCAGCATCCTTTTAGTCTGAGAGTGTGCTTGTGTGTGTTTGTATGTTCGCTTTAGATTTCGTTTTTGAAACGTCGATAAATGGACTGCACGTAAGTGAAGACACATTTCCAGTCAGGCTTTCGCATGGCAACCATATCATCCACATCCAGTAGGGGCGCGATCCCGGCTTTTTCACTGAAGGTAAGCAAAATGAGGACAGAGGTCAGTCAGAAAATCGGATAACGATTGGAGGAGCGTTCATTACTTACTCAGCCACTCGGAAGGCGAGGGTGAAATTATGGCGACGCTGCTGTGGTGTTAGTTTGCTAAAATCAAAAGCATCCGGCAGGAAATGGTGAATCAGCGCACAGAATGCCATTCCATCTGACCAGCTGGTGGAGAAGTTTTCTATTTTAACGTTCTGGGATGTCGAAGGATCGTTGGCGATGGTCGGACGACAGGAGGAAGGGCAAAATAAACACATGGAATAGAGTGTGAATGGTAAACAGTTAGAACACATTTTCAGGGGTAATGAGGCGAGTATCGGTGCGGCGCACAGTACCCGATATCAATCGCTCAACACTGGCTGGAAAAGGGAAAATGGGATTAGCGAATGGGGTGGCGATGGGAGAAGGTGCTTGGAATCTTTCGACTTTCACCGACATGCTGGTTGTTAGTAGTAGTACGGTTGCAATAACATTAAACATAAAAAACTTAAACTTATAAAAAAACATCCAATACAAACACTTGTCTAAATTACGGTTCTACACCAACACACCCAGCTCTATCACCATTTGCAAACTAATTTAGCTGTTAGTATTAATTTACAAAATTCACACCACCACACGAAATGTGCTGCTCACAATATGCACACACAAGAAGCAAGCGAGGATAATTGTTAAGCTAAGCGAAACGCGGTCAAGATTGGCTATCGAGATGCTGCTCCAAACGGGTATCGCAGTCCAGTCGTTAGCACGCTAGCTCAGACCGTGGTTCGAACTAGACCTATAGCGGAAGGAGACTGACTTTTATCCGGTTACAACAATTAAGCAAGGCTGTGTAATAAGGGTCAGCGTGATCACGTCCGTGGTTCCTTGGGACTATACAAATAAGAAAAAATATGTGGAATAATTTCTGCTGTCTCACTGTTGTGAATTTATTTATATTTCCTCTAATGTGTGGGAGGACAAAAATGGGAAGCTGTTCAATCAGAAAAATAAATATGAGTTTATTTCTACAGCATATTGTTACCGAAGTAAATGTTCATGTACTTTATGGAACGTTCTCTTAGAAAATAGTATTATTTTTAAAGTTAAAAGTATCAAATTTGTTGGCGCAATTTTTCAATACTTTTCATCTCAAACTAAACGTCGACGACTTAAAAGCTATTCCAGGGTGTTTCGCGCACTTCTTTCTATCCACCGTGTTAAATGTGTTCCGCTTGCTTAAATTTGTTTGGTGTCCTGATGATGATGCCTTATAAATAGCACGCCAAATGGTACGATCGGTAACAACTCCTTCCATTAACTAATCCAACAACGGACAACGGACGCTTGGAGCGTTGCATTCACCTGTCTGCGGCTTGTGCAACTGTTTTGTGAAGCATGTGACAGGGGAGTACAAAGTGGTGTACAGGGAAAAGAGAGGAACATAACAGAGGGTAGTGAGAGTATGCTTTCGCTTTGCAATCTTTTCCACTCCTAATCGGTGGTGCGTATTTAGTGGCACCCTCTGTACATGCGATGGTGTGGTTGGAAAACGGTAGCGCAAGAAAAAGTAAACATTAGCAAACAACACAAAACATTCACAAAGACTACTACGAGACAGTTTGCCTAGCCATGCGCTTTCGCCAGCTGCAACGCAATAATGCAGGCTGTGCGCTTCAATCCTTCAGCGGACAAGCCGACATCAAAACAATATAAAACAAAACAAAATTACACCAAACAAAATAAATCAGTTACAACAGTTAACTCGAACGCCACCTGGAATTCGTACGTCGGGTACGTCGCAAGGAGGAAAAATAGGAGCCACACACGACAAAACAAACACCGAGGCACAAGTCCGGTCAAACGAGAGAAGAAGAAGCTTGGCAGGGGGGGGGGGGGGGTGGTCAGGATATGCAACGGGCAAAACGGCAAAACGGGAATGGTTGGGGTCGGTCGGGATGGAGCATGGGAATATGGGAATGTGGGGAAGTAGAGAGCTAGCAAAAAAGGGTGCTGTACCTCGTATTCCTTCGTCTTCATCTGGCACCACTGCAACAGTTGATCCTTAACAGTTGCGGCGCGACGATTCAATGCGGGATCGGTAAACTTAAACATCGGACCACCCATCGCGCCGGACGGAGTCGTCGGAGTGGACGGTGTCTTAGGGGAGCTATAGACGGGGAGCGTGTGCGGCAAGAAGAAGAAGAATAAGAAGAAGAAAAAACGAAAACACCCAGCCAGACACGGTGTGTGTGTGTTTGTGTATGATCAGAGTGTCATAGACAACAAGAAAAACAAATTCCATGGTGTCCCCATGGCCGCATGTAGTCGAAAATGGGATAACCCGAAACGGGAATGGACGATATTGGGTAACAAGCGGGTAAAGATGGGGACGTCAGGTTATAAGAATGTTATACATAGCCAAAAAAAATGGAAATGTTGGACTATTGGGAAGTTTTGAAAAACGGAAATTCAAAATCGACGCCGTTGGGCGCTCGAGGGCAAAAGACAGAGACGCTGTCTTAGCCTAGCATGGATCTAAAGAAGGACAGCTAGGGGAGCATGGAAATACCAACAGCCATTGAGGGTGTCGTGATGGAATGTTTTTTTTGCTCTGCAATTGCATTCAGAAGATCTTCTTCCAAGGTAGATAGCCTGCGCGATGATGACACATCCTTAGCAGGTATCGAATACATGGAAAGAAATATTTGCCCTGCTTGTTTGGGGTTTGATTGTTCAGTTTGATTTCGATTGATAGCGTTGATGAGATATTACATGAGTAAATGAGTATGGGAAGAGGTTAGAGATAAGTCTGCGATTGTTTTAGGGGAAATTCACTCAGGATATGGTTATACGAAAAAAAACCCGGATTAATTACGAAGCTCTTTTGAGAAGTGTTTGGTTACGTGGTTAGGACTTACGATACTATCGCGCTACTCTACTATTTTAAGAATGCTCTAAAGATACTTGTGGACTACTTTCTAATCATATCTTGGAGATTGTACGGCTTAACGTTCTACACTCCTCGGTCTACAACTGAGTACGGGTTTCAGGCTGCCATCCCAAGAATTACCCAACATGCCTGTTAACGTGTGCGTCGGTTAGGATGATACAGTTCTTTCTGTTCCCGAAGTTGTAAGACATTCGGCGTAAATTTCGTTAATGCCACGGTCGTAAAATGATTAGCGGAGAGTTGTTTAATACTACCGACCGAGTTTTTACTATATGAGATTGTGTAAATGGGAGCTTTCTAGACTGTGCGGGGATTCAATTGAAATCTGAGCACGGATAGAACGTTCGAAAACAAATGTGAGTCAAACACCTTGGCATAGTACAGGGTTTCTCCGCTGGTCCGGTACGTTTGACACGCTTTCTGCACTCCTTGCGACGTGTTGTCGCAGATTGCTTAGAGGGAGTAAGCATGCCAACTGTATCAAATCAAGAGTAGGAACCCTTTATCATCATGCTCAGCCTTCCACTGTATTCCCTAGCCCTAACTGTCATTGTCATAAATAATCTTTTCCGCATGTGGGATGGAAGGTCATTATAATAAAAAAAACATGTAGCGTCTTTTCGATAGCCGGTATTTTACCGGTAGCTGTTATCGTGCTAACTTACTTAGGAGGTGATTGCGATGAGAGCGAGTTTTGCTTGTCGAGCTGCCGGAACTTGGCGAAAGGTGACATCGGCTTGGGAGCACTCGAGGCAACGGTCTTGGTTGTAACTGCAACGAAACACGCTAGAGATCAGTACGCCGGTACGGCCAAACGTTGAACAATCCGGTTACGTACCTGTAGTTCTGGTGGTAACGGCGGCAGAACCATCTTGCGATTCCATTTTCGTGTTAGCGATAGTGCGCGTGGTAGTTTGCTGCACTGCTTAGCGTAGCGTTGGATGAGTTTAGGGGATGAAAAGAGAACGCATAGAGAAGAGTACGTAAGGAATTAAAGATCGATTACAACAACGTGTCTATGGCTAGTCCGTAGCTAGCCCGTAGTTAGTATGCCTGCTAGTTTTCAAATCTGAGAAGGAAGGAGAACAATCATGGTAGGTACTACACAAGATCAAGCACATCCATTATCTCGCATCTTGCGTACACATACACTATACAACTGGGGAACATGTTTGGAATGCAGTAGCACTAAGTACAACGATGCACCTAATAAGCACAGCAAAACGTAACACTAGTTAGCGACACAGTAAAACAGCAGCTGGACGTGATCAGCTTTGTGCGAAACACCAGCACACCGGTACACGGAACATACAGCCCCAGCTTACAGGGTTTCTCAGCGGATCCTGATCGCTTTTGTACACCGTTTTGGGCATCTTACGGAGTGATGTTCGCATCTCTGCCAATACCCATGGCAGAGTGTATCACTTATTTTTACCAACAAATCAGGAGAAAGTATGTCATCCTGTCATCGGATGAGCGAAGAAACCCTGTAAGATGCCGTGCAACAGTGCCTAACGACAACCCGAAAGACCAACGGTCCTACACATTCTCACAGAGAGACTACTACAGCACACTAGGAACAAGCACGCGCAAACACACAGAATAGCAAACAGCCGAGGACAATACAGGCAGGAGATGAATGGAGGATGGATCGATGAGACAGCTTGCAACAGCCAACAAATGCCACACAATGCGCACAGCGAATGGAGATGGAGGATTTCATTGCAATGACGGTTTTGTGCGGTTAGTAATGGAACAGATGAACGGAACCTGTACGGTGTGATAGCCGACGGATGGTCGCTGCATAATTTCGAGAATTTTGATAAAGAACTTTTTTTCTGTTTTATACATCCATCCAATGGGAACCAATCGGATTGGTTTGCGCCACAAGCTTGGTACGCTTGGAACGATCAACACACGTCCACGTCCTGCAGATACTGTTCCACAGGTTGTGAAGGGACAAAGAGGGGAGCGCTTTTTCAGAAGCAGCAGATGTGGCGTACGAGACGAGCACATACCACATACACAGAGGCCACAGTATGCTGGCAGGCCGTTGACGCCGGGACAAAAAAAAAAAAACCATCCCTGCCAGGTGCGGCACACAAAAGCACGAGCCTTTCTTTCTGTTTGTTACACATCTATACAGCGTTACATGTTGCTCGGCGCCAGGTAGTACACGCAGCAGTACAAACACAGGGTGCAGTTATTAGAGTGTAGGTGATTCAGGACACTTGGGCTGCGCCGAGGACTCTACTGGGGAGCCTCTTTGCCGAGCACCAATTAGCGGAGTGTGTTTAAAACGTCAACCCGCTTTGAGGTGAATGAGCAACGGGTCAAAAAGATGGCGTGAAATAGAAAGGGAACAATAGTCAGAATGAATCATTAGAGAAAAATAATTAAATAAAAAAACAATAACAAAAAAGGGTAAAACAAAACCACAAACACGCAAAGAAAGAAAGGAAAAAACAAACGAAAAAACGACAGAAAAAATGGCATCGAAAACTCACTGAGTGGGGGTGGGGGGAAGAGGGTGTAATATTGCACTTGTATATGTGAAAGAGGACGAGCGAGCGAGAGAGATACGTAAGGTGCACGGTACATTCGTTCGAGGTGGAAGTAGTGGTGTTGTTTCAATGTTGCGGTTGCGTGTTTTGTTGTTGTTGTTCAACGGTTGCTGCATCATCCTGCTGGAACTGCACGCACACATCTCGATGGCAAAGGTTGACTTAGCGAGACGACAGGACGATGGTCTTTGGAAGTTTTCCCAAACGAGCTTGGGGCTAGTTCGCGAGGTACTTAGTGGTGGCAGCAGGTCGCTATCTATCTCTATCTCTATCTCTATCTCTATATATCTCTCTATAAGGGATACGAGACACGGGCGGTATCACGACTAGTGAGTTCAACAAATGCTCTAGCGTTCAGTGAGACGTAGTGGACGTGGACCTTCGTAAAAGGACCCAACGCGGAGCGTCCTACGCGAGCGAGAGCTCCAAATGCTACCCAGAGATTCGGTCGTGTCTGTTGCAATGTACGGCTGTCACGTTCGGGGTTGTCGCGTTGCGTTCGGAACCTCATCGTTCCTGTTCGATCCGATCCGATCCGAGTATCTTCTTAGAGAAGTATCCACTATATCACTACGCACAGCACGATGACGACGACGTTTGACAGCGTCTCAAGCGGTATGTCGTTGGCGTGCAACATGGTTGCATCGGCCAAGCACGAGGCCACAGCCGTGGCATCTACACTCGGGTTTGCTTGTTCGTTCTAAAACTACTTGTTGACCGTGCGGCCTCCACATCGCCACACCAAAGGTCTTCTTACTAATACTCGCAGCGCGCGTGTGTGTGTGTTCTTCGTATGCGGAAGTGTTTGTGGAATGCTTAATCAGTGCCAGTGCCCGCAACAATAACAACATTAACACACACACGCACCCACACAAACACATTCGGTTTGTTCGCGTCCAATCTTCAACGCACTTGAGTCTCGCCAAGGCTTAAACGGCGAACGATTGGTTCATCAGCTCCTCGAACGCGTCCTCCACGTTGTTCTCGTCGAGCAGGGCCAAGCTGCCGAGCGGTATGTGGGGCATGGTGCGGCTTCTCAGCAGTCCACCGCCAATCGGCTGATAGTGGACGGGCTCGTCCCGATAGCTCGGGCGCTGCGGTGGCGCCACGTGCGCCACGTACCCGGGCCGCTGAACTGTCGGCTGGCCGCCGGTGTAGTAGCCCGCGCTGTGGCCCGCCGCGTACGAAACAGGCCGCACTGCGCTGGGCGGCGCCACCATGGCCGACTTGTCGCGCATCACCAGGTTGTGGTTGGAGGCGGCGCGGGTCATCGCGTAGCCCGCCGGAGGGCCGCCATGCGGCTGCCCGCTGAAGTACGCCTCCACGGTGCGCTGCTTCTCGGCGCTGATCGGGCGGGACTGCTGGTGCACCGGGACGGCCAGCGAGTGGCTCGATTTGGTGCGTGCCAGCAGCTGGTCACCGCCGGCCGCGTTGACCCGCTGCACGTTGTTGTAGATCGCGTACGGCGAGACCGGCTGTACCGGCGTGGGGTGCGTGATTTCCAGCTGCGGCGGTTGGCGCGCCGGCTGCTGCCGCGCCCGCGGTGGCGTTGGGCTTTTGTCCTTGATCTTTTTCAGCGACGACTGCAAGCTTTGGGCGATGAGCGAACCGCGGCCGGTCGGATCGTAGCCACCGTTCAGGTGGGTGGGTCGCTGGGCGGCCGTGTAAGTCGCCTGCTGGCCCTGGGGCGCCTGCATCACCTTCGAGACGACGCGCATCTCCTGCGAATCGGTCGACTCCAGGTCGTCAAACTCCTCGTCCTCGTCCTCTTCCGCGTTGGCGGACGAGTGGGGCGATGAGTGCTGATCCGTTGCCGTGACGGAGAGGTAGCTGATTTGCTGCTGCTGCTGTTGCACCGGCGGCTGGCTAGAGGGCGCTGCTGTCGGGCTAAACACAGAGTTGGTGCTGGTCAGCACGAGCGGTGCATTCTCCGGATTGGTCAGCGAGTCGCTACGGTTCAGCGTGAAGGTCGAGACGGACGCCGGCTGCGTGTAGTCGGTGTAGGTGAATGTGCCGTGCTGGCCCACCCCCGACACGTCCGGCAGGGAGGCCCGCTTCTCGTACGGCGCCTGGAAGTGCTGGTACGGGGCGGGCTTTTCCGCGTACTTGAGCGAGCCGTGGTAGGCGAGCGGTTGCTGCGCCGGCAGCGCCGGCTTGTTGTGCCCGAACGAGTTCGCGGTGAACTTGGTCGCGGCAATGCTGGCGACGCGGCTCCCGGTCGGCCCGGCCACCTCGCTGGACCGCTTGCCGACCCAGGGTGCGGGCGGGGCCGGCTCGCCCGTGCTCGCCGCACCGTCCGGGCGCGGCTTGTAGTTGAGCACGTGGTGCGTGGGCGTGCGTTCGAGCTTCGGCAGCGGCACGTACGGCGTCTCCTGGTAGCCCTGGGCGGCGAGCGACCGCACCAGCCCGAGCTGCACGTGCATCGGTTCCGGTTTCACCTCGGGCGTCTCCTTGAACCCGGTCGCCACGATTTGCTTCACCAGCCCGGTGGCGGTGGCGGAGATGCGCGCCGGTATCGGCTTCACAATGTCCGGCTCGGCCTGGATCGGCTTGAACTCGAGGTTCGCCGGCGGCAGCTTGCGCGGGATCGGCTTGAACGCAGAGGCGGGCGCGTGCGAGAACTGATTGACCGTGGTGCCGGCACTGGCAGCGACCGCCTTCGGCAGCACCAGCTTCCCTTCCACGATGGTGTTGCTGCTGGGCGATGGACCCGCACTGCCCGCCTGCCCAGCCACCGTAGGCCCTGCGTACTTGCCACCCAGCTGCGTGGGCACACTTGCCACCCTTCCCGTGCCGGGCTTCACGCCCGTCGCTTGGTTCGGCGTGACGGATTTGGCCTGCCGCCCACTGGCCCTCGGCGTCTCGTCGAACGAGCTGCTTTCCGCCTGCTTCCAGAAGCTCATCGCGGACGTTTTCGGCGCGGCACCGTACTTCGGCGGCAGCTCGCCCCGATCGCGCCGCTCCGCCTGCTCAAAGTTGCTCTTCAGGTGGTCGAACTTGTGCGTCCAGTTGTTCGAGCCGTGGCTTTCGCGCAGCGGCTTGCTCCAGACCTGGCGCGACTGCTGGTTTTGCTTCTGCAGAAACGCCATAAACTTGAGATCGTTCTCGGTGCGCGGCTTAAAGTCGGGCACGTCGACGGGCGGCACTGTCGCCGGTCCCAGCTTGCCCGCCGCCCGCTGGTGAGCTTGCTGCGACCGTGCCGGTTCCCGCGCCGGGTCGGCCCGACCTTCCTCGCCGTCGTCTAGCTGGGCCGAGGGCAGCACCTTCGGCAGATCGATCGTGTTCGCCCGCTTCATGCGCAGCTTCTTGCTGGCGTACTTGTTCAGCGGGCGCCCGCTCGCATCGTCCTTGGGCGCGTCGGGCGTGCGGCACCCGTGCTGGAGGGGGTGGCGGCGCGCCACCGCCGGACTGCCGGTGGCCGGTTTCGTCTCGCGGCTCACGATTTTCTGCACCGTGTTGACCACGATCGAGCCCGGCCCGCTCGTCGGCTCGGCCGGCGTGATTTTGTTGCGCAGCACCATCTGTTCCGCCGTCTTGCCCGCTTCGTCCTGCGGTTTGCGGGCGGCCCCCCGGCGCGCCACATCCTCATCCGAGCTGGAGCCGTCGTTGAAGGAGTACTTCTTTACCAGCGCCCGCTGGGCGACGGTTTGCGTGGGTTTTTTGAACGGCAGCTCCACCTGCTGCTGCTGCTGTTGCTGCTGCTGCTGCTGCTGCTGCTTTGGAAGCCTTTCGGCCGGCTTGTGCTTGTGCAGATCGATCGGTTTGCTGCTCGGCGCATCGGCCCGATCGCTCGCCGTCCCGTGTCCGCCCGCGGGCGGCAGATCCTGATCAACGCTTACCGACTGGCGGAGCAGCAGCTTCTCTTTGGCCGGCTTGGTGCGCCCCTGTGGCAGCACCAGCTTGTCGAGCGCCGTCTGCCCGTTCTGCATCTCCTTCGGCACGAACTGGCTGGGCCGCTTCATGGCGAAGGCGGTCGCTGGCGTGGCAGTGGCCTGAACCGGTGCCGCAGCAGCTGCCCCATCCCCTGCCGGGGGCACGTCTGGTTCCGGCCGGCCCAGCACCGCACCGAGCGACTGCTGCTTCTGCAGGCTGTACGCCTTGTCCGGTGACGTCACGCACTGGTCCGCTTGGTGGCGGCTGTCCATCCTCACCATCTCCTCGATGAATCTTCTCGCGTCGGCAAGCTCCTCACGACTAACGCCCACCGTGTGCCGGCTGTTGCGGTTCGTCCGCCGCTTCGCACTGAACCTTGAACTGCCGGCCCGGGCCCGGGCGGCTTGGCCCGCGTCCAACCCGGCAGTGCCGGCGTCGTGCGCGGTGCCATCGGGCGGTGCCGCTCGCGCTGCCTCCCACCGGCCGTCGAGTGCACCGGCGAGCCGCAGGTCGGCAATCTTGTCCGGCTGCTGCAGGTCCTGCTGCAGCCGGGCGATCAGGGCCAGCAGGGCGCGCCGCTGTTCCGCATCGATCTGCAGCACCTTAGGCGCCGGGCCGGCCGTGTCGGCCTGCAGGCTCTGCTGCAGCCGCTGCAATGCCGCTGCCACCTCGCCCAGTATGGTGGGCAGCCCGCTGTCCACCCCGTTGGTGGTGGGCGCCGAGGCCGCGTGCGCGGTACCGATGTCGTGCAGCCCGGCCGCTGCCAGCAGCCGCAAGTCTTCGCCCGACTCCGTGCCCGAATCCTCGACCGGTGGCACCTTCACACTAGCACTACCGTAACCATTACTACTACTACTACTGCTACCACCAGGACCCTCGCTACCACCACTAACACCGCTACCACTAGCGCCTACTACTGCGGCAGTACCCTTGTAGCCGAAGGCGGCCGCATTGTTCAGCAGCAGCCCCTGCAGCAAGGGCAGCAGCAGTGACTCACCCTGTGAAAGACCGTTGGCAGCGGCTGCCGTCGCTGCGGTTTGGCGGTCGGCCGCGCCACCACTGCCAGCGCTAGCGGCCCCCATCGTCCCCGACGGCTGTTGCTGCTGCAGATGGCGCTCGCGCTGCAGATCGGCTGTCACGATGGCGACGATATCGGCGCACGCTGCATTGATGCGGAACGGATGCGGATGCGGTGGGAGTATTGGGTGAGGATTGGGGAGCGCGGGAGTGGAGCGGACGAGGGGGAGGGGGAAAGGGTAGGTGTTCGATTGTGAGTGGCAAATTCGAACGGTTGCACATGTTCGCGCACAAGGTTCAGTTTGCGAAATTTGGTGGGAGGGAAGAGGAGAGAGAGAGAGAGAGCGAGAAATAGAGAAAAAGTAGAAGGACGGGATTATACAGTTTGATTGAAAACCGGCGGTATGTCACATTGCTCAAAAACGAGGGACGAGAGAGTTGATTTATCGGTCAGGGATGCAAAGAAAAACTCTCCGACCGGCGGGTGGATTGGTTCCGGAGTTGGGTGTTCCCATTAGAAAATAAAAACACAGACATGTGGACGCAACACGGAGCACCGATCACACAGGGAGGACAACGGTTTGAAGGAAGCGGTAGAGAGGGTAGAGGGTTGGGGGAGAGAAGAGAGCAATCAATCCGATTAGAACCGTTGAAAAAAATATTCGAGAGGACGTAATCCTAAAGACGTGTCAGCGTGACGAGAGGCTGACACTCAGTGTGTTGTTTAATGTTGATTGTTCATGCGATTTTTTAGTGTTGATAGACATGTTCACCAAGCTATAACCTCAAATGGCTTCTCAGTGGTTCGTTAATTTCCAATCATTTCGACAGAAAGGATTTAATGCCTAAAAGGCATATGGCAACGTTTGCCTGGCGTGGTGCGTGATTTGGTGTCGATGAAGACTCGGTAAATGAAATCACCTCAACGTTGTGTCCTAGAGCATAATTAATGAATAAATCAATAAATGAATTCATCCATGCAATTATTGGGACAAGTTGCACGAAGATGAGCAAAACAACGAACAAAAAAGGAAGTAGCAATTGTAACACTACGCAACAAGTTTCGGTCAGCTCGGATGAAAGTAATAATAATAAGTAATCAGTATAATTACAACAGGATGAAGTGCCGAAGACTTTGAAAAAAAAACAGGGGAATAGTACGATATTGCACTATTCTTACTCATACAATAAGATATGTAGGCGCAGCAATCCTGTGAAGAAAAATGATATAACAACTAAACCATTTGCGCAACAAAAACAAACTAAGAAAAAAGAAACAACGAAAAGAGCAAGTACAGGAAAACGACAAGTAGGAAACGACAGTAACAGTAAAAGAAGGTAGAAAGTAAACGATCAAACGCGAGCACGGCCTCAAATTGCAATCCAAAAAAACAACATCACATCAAAACAGTAAGTAGAATATCAATCCAACTATCTGGCAAGCCTTGCTCGAACCAATCCGTCAGAAGGGAAGTCTTTGCTTTGGTTTGTTGTCTGTTGTTGTTTTCTTTTGTTTGTAACGTTTTTTTTTTCTATAGAGCGAACCATATACTGTTCTGTATGGTTTTGTATGGTTTTTAATGGCTTTAATTTGTTGGCGCGTATGCTGTTGCTTTTTAAAAAATAAATAAATAGAACAATAGAAGAAAGAGAAAAAAACACACGTTTGGTGTTACGTTTTCGATCAGCTTTCGCTCACATTAAGGAAACATAACTGGCGATAGTGACTTGGTGGTAAAACAAAAACAAACGCAAAGAAAGCGAAGGATGTTGGCATGACGCATGACGGGCCGCCCGCTCCACACTAGTGCCGAGCGTGACCGCCCGGAGCGTTACGCGAAAGCGTAACGCTGCTCTAAATGTTTCCGCCACCGCCGACGCCGCCTCCATTTAAGGCGAACGTTTGCTTCGCATCAAAGTGACCGTACAGCGTATACGCGTTTGAAGTGTTTTCGAGTGTGCTTGCCTGCACAGGCTACTCTTGTGAACAGGGAATACGTGAAAGATGTGTAAACACAGTCGGTTGTGTTGCATGGGTGGTTTGGGGAAGAGAGTGTTTACGTATGTATGCTACCTTCTTTTTCAGCCATGACTTGACGGATACGGGCACGGATTTTGCGTCGATCGTCGTAGTTTGGGGTTAATTCCAGCTGAAAAGTACGAAAAGGAACAGATTAGTGGCTGGGGACTGGAACAACTGGAACAACTGCGCGCAGTGGGCACAGTTCGCTGCTGCGTGGAAGATACAAGAATGTGGATGAGAAGGTGAAGCTATCTTACCAACTGCTTCAGCACAGCTTCGTCCCAGTTATCCTCGAGAGTGTCAACGGTGGCTTGTTTTGAGCCGGCAGCACTGGGAGTGACGCCCGACGATTTGACCGTTTTTGTGGTGGTCGTGGTCGAAGATACCTTGGACACCTGCAAGTGGAGCGGAGTAAGGTGCGAGCATCAGTACACAGCCGCAGATGGAACTTCGCTACTCGATTCTACTACTAAGCAACAGGGAACACGGAACACGGCACTGGCACGCAACACGCTAGCTTGACGACAGACTACGAAGTGACGGCATCTTATCAGAAAAGAGGGGCTCAGAAATTTTCTCTATCTGCTGCGCGCTCTTCCTATCTGTGTATGTTTTTAAAACGCAAATCGTTTATCGGTTAAATACGATACGTCAGCGAAAGCTTCACATACTTTCCGACCCGTAATCAGACGATCGCTCTGCTCCATCCTACCACGCGCCTATCCCCCTAGCCGCACGCACCGGATACACCTAGGGTGCATTTACATTGACGCGGTATATTTTTAGCCCTTCCTTCCCGCGTGGAGTGGCTGCGGCTGTACTTGAAGAAGAGGGAAGAACGTGCAGGCCTGGGGGAGCATGAATAGAAGATCTTCTTGCTATCCGCCCCTACTACCTACACAAATCGCTTGCGGCACAAGCACGCGTGTGTTTCGAGCGGATGGGTCGAGCGTAGGGTGACTTCGCCTGCGTATACGCCTCTAGTATGAACGTTTGTTCGTTGCGGCTATTCTTAGCACGGCGTACTGATCGCCGAAAATTGCAACGAACTCACATTACGTTAGTCTCACCATTGTGACGATACAATTCAGCGATCGCATGCAGCAACCCGGGACGTACTGCGGATGCAAAGCAATGTCCCAGGGTGTTGTTTTGCGGCGTATGCTGATAAGATGTGCTATGACACGTTCTCTGATGCTTCGTCCCCGGATTTTCCTAACATTCCAATTGAATCGTGCTGATCGGTTTTGTACTCCAGTTTCACTGGTATGCAATTTATTTTATCAATGCAGCGTACAATAACAAAGAGTACAGCCAGTCATGTGTACATGACCAGTACGACAGCAAGGCAGAACGTACCAAGATGTGCAATTTGAGTGGGTTGAGATGTACCATTCAGAACCGGCAGGGCGTAGGAAACTTTTGGACAGCGTCCAAATGTCCTTAGATGGTCCGATTTCATGAGCGGACTTTGTCTCAAACCTCAAACCTGTCATTGGCGCGCACGGTGTGTGTCTCTCGCTCGCTCGCCCCCTTCTTTCGCACTGTCAATGTTGTGCGGGGCATAAATCAGGGTCAGATGCGGCTGCGTAGGCGGTAAGAAGCATCGTAAATCTCATCGTAAATCACACATCTGTACTCGACTGCTGCAGTCGGATCGTAAACCGACTCTAATGTAATCAATGTTTCTTTGTTTTGCTGTCACAGTATTCCTTTATTCGGGATCTGCTGGTCGAGACACCTGAAACTTCGTAGTTTCTCGTCCATGGCGTCTCTTATAGATAAATGGAAGATGGAAGATATGTCACACCATTGTTGATTAAAGATTCATATTAAGCACGCTCGGGAGAGTCAACTCGGTGATCTATTGGATAAATGCGCTGGCTGCTACAAGGCCAGTAAGGTTTCGATTCCTCTAGCCAAAAAGATCAATTTTTCGTGTTATTATGTATACGGCTTCATGATGGTACACGAGGTCAGGTACCGCCAATGAGATGAAGAAATATAGGCACACACATATATCTCGGCCGATTAATTAATGTTTATTCTAGATACCCCACATGTTGCTACAGTGGGGTGTTGTTAAAATAAAACCTCGCTGATAAACCTAAAGCGGCAGATACAGGCAGAATCGTGATCGTGTTAGAAATTCTAACGGATCACCAATGATGGGACCTATTTTTTCACACCGCAAAACCGATGTTGCAATACGACAGAAAGTGTGTTGTTGTGTGTGAGTTTCAATATTTTTGGGTGCCCCCCTTGCACGGTGCCATCGAGCCATCCGCCGGCGCGAAAGACACCCTAACAACGGCCCATCGCGGCGATGAGTCAAACCGAATCCGTCAGTAGGTGGTTAAATGTTTGGTAGGTAAAAATAGGTACCAGGATCGACGAATTTTCATAACCGCGGTATGTGCTCGGGCGACGTGCGCTATTCGGGCGACCGGAACGCATCGCATCGGTATTCGGTACCTGTGCGAGAAGGAATGCAGGCGTACGGGTAAAACCGCTCATATTTTTCAAGAACCGACAGCGTACTTCGCGTATGCAGGTCCGGTACGACACTTTGGCTAGTGGGAGCTGACAGGCAATGTGTGTGGCCAATGCACACACCCACACTTATGCGCACAACTTGTAACATAACTGTTCCAGCAAAACATGGGCCGGGTGTAGTGGAATCCGAATGTAACAGCAATTCAGTAACGTAACGCAACGTAACGGGGTCAACCTTCCGCTACTCGAAACGCTAGATTTGTGTCCGTTTTTTCTGTAGCGGAGAACACCACCCACCCTAAAAAGTGATGCTCGTTTTCGTCTGGTTCCCCTGCTCCCCGGTACGATAAATCCTTCACCTAATTTTGACGAATATCGAACTCGTTCATTGATCGATTCAACCGATATGGGATGGAAAGCGACGATCCGGTCTGTTGCGAAGCGCGCCGGTGAAAATATTTTTGATCAGCAGGCGAGAGAGCATAACCTCTACCAAGGTTAGTAAATCACTTGCGGCGGTAACGCGCCGGTTTACGACTATAAATATGGCCGGGAATAGCAGCGTGCAAGGCAACAAGGCTCAGCTGCTCCAGTTGTCGCTACTGACAATTGGTCTGACAAGTCAACAGTGCCACGGAAGATGGTACAGCCTCGAGAGCACTAAGTAAACAGTGTCTTCGCGACTCAAGTGAGAACAATTGTCTCTGACCGATTGCCTGTGGAGCATTTTCACAAATATTAATGTAGTTTTATTTTTGGCAACGCACTGCATCGCAGGGTGCATTCGGGCGCACGCAGCCGCTGTTTCCCGCCTTCGAACCAAAGATGGTACGGGGGAGTCGAGCAAGTGTGTCATTACAAGAAATTAATAGACCCACCCAAACCACCATCACTGGCCTGTGCGCACGGCTCGGCCATGGCGGCGGGCGGGAAAATTATGTAAATCTCGTTCTCCTGCTTCCCCTTTCTGGTGTATTTATTTACGCAATGTTTTGGGCGTTCCTTCGCACGCACCGGCCGTCGCTAGACGCACTCGAAACAATCGATACAGTATGATGGTCGCTCTGGCTGTACAGCTGAACGACAGGCAAAAAGTACAAGAACACTCCAACTTGAGCGGCGAGAACTCCGGCGTGAGCTCAAAATACCTCACCAATCTCGCGCGGGGTGCCTTTTCGCAAGTGCTGCTCATCGACGGGACGGGGCAAACTCGACCAAATACACACCGGTTGGTCCCACCGTTCGCTCTATCGAACACAGTGACACCGAGGCGACTAGACGAGAAGCGGCGGGGAAGGGCAACAGTCAATCCGCCAGAGCACACACACACACATAGGCTCGGGATTTTTTGTGGTGTTTTTACGAAACAGAAAATAAACTAGTGACCGTGTTGTGTCACTGTGTTACGCGTGAGAGTCGCCCAGAATACCGGCGGCTTGCGCAAAGCTTGCGTACGTGTACGAGGGAAGTAGTTCAGCTTTGGGCGAAAATTCGTACAGAGCGTGGACAGGGCTGGGGACAGGGAGTTGACAACATTCGGCCATCTTTGTGTCTCCAGCCCGGACTTGGAGTCGGACACAAGTCACACACACACACACACACTGACCTGGCTGACCGAGGATGATTACAGCACAGCGACAGCACGGTTGGCCCGGCAGAGGGGTAAGATGGCGACACTTGACACTGTTTGTAGGAGCCAGCAAAACGACCTGGATGATTTGTCGAAGCGATCGACCCGCCGAAATCGATGTCCGATCGTGTACACTTTTGCCACAGATTCGATGCTCTTTCTCTCACACACACACACAGCAAGGGTTTTGGTGACAACAGGCGCAGTACAGGTTGATTGTAGCCCGTTGTCTCACTTCCGGTTCACGGCGGTCTGGTCCTACCACCGAATGCTGCTGGGCGGTCCGACAGCGCACATGGAACGTTCAAACGAACGATCACAATTTTCCGCCTATTTCTGGATGCGTTGATTGGAGCGTGCGGGCCGCAACTGCTGCCGTTGCGTGCGTACGTGCAGGAGAACTAGCACACGGTACCTGTGCGAAGCGCGTCAGAGGAGACACCACGAACTGAGCGGAAGGTATGCGCTATGTAACATCACTCGCTCAGCACCAGGTTCATGATTTCAAGTACATATGCACCTCGGTTTTGCACTCATTCAGGACAACTGTACTGTGCGGTGCAAAGTAAAGCAACACCAGCAGTAGTAGCCGCAGCAGTACACTTTTCACACACAGCCCTTCACACGCTCACTTTCCTGATTTCCTACGACGCCCGGTGTTCGGCTGGTGGCCCTGGTACGTATGGTTTCTGGTCGGGACACCCACGGAACCGACGGTGCCTGTACACGATCTGCGATCAATGACGGGACGATGCTGAACTCCGACTGTTTCGGCGCAACGGCTGCTGGCTGTGTCGGGTACCGGCTCAGGCTGCCTATTACTGCGCCTGCTTCGCCGCGCGTCCGGCTGGTCCTGCTAGCAAGGTGCGCACGCGCGTAGTGGTGGTCATCCACCATTCGGCGCGCGCGGTTGCGTCGATTCACTTTCGTCGTTTCGTTCTGAGGGCAAGCGATTTTTACTTCCGTTCAGCGCGACCCACACGTCCATCCAACCGGAGCGGAATTGTACTGCAGAGCTCTAGGGCGGGTGCATCTACTGCCCGATAAACATGCAAAACTGCCATGATTTGCCTCGAAGCATAAGCGAACGAGTTATGCACCATGCAGTCGTTAGCAAACACGACTGCGCATGTGCATGTCTAGGCATGGGTTTTTGATAATGTTTTGATGGCCGTCCGAACGTTTGGCTCTTTCGTCGTTCGTCAAGCATCAGTTTCTCTCAACCCTTAGCATCGATGGGGAGCGGAGGAGAGATGCAGCGCAGGCACAGCTATAAGGACGACCCACTCCCACACTGTCCGCGAATCGAACCTGCGAATCAATGGAACGTGTCGATCCAACCCAGTGCGCCAAGTTACTATTACAGCAGCACCAAACTAGCCATTACACCGACAACGCCGTGGCCGCGCTGGACAGCGCACACGATCGCTACGGCAGCTTGGTAGCGGGCGCGCAAACGCGAAAACCTCCGCGCTAAACAACCATATATGGCCAGGCAACTACATCGCACTGGTTCGGCGTACTAGCATGTGGACAGCCGATGAGGCGACAGCCAGAATGTTCCCGTCGAACGAGCGAAACTGTCCATCATGACTGCGTGCGGCCAAATTGTATGGTTGGGAGGTAATCTTCCAGGGCAAGGGTTGGTCGATTTTTATTTTGTACGCAGACAACCAAAAAAACAATAACGCTAGCACATTGCAGAGTCCTACCACGTGCCGTGGTCTTAAATTTCCGCAACGGATGAACGATCTTGTGGAGTCACTTTCCATCTATTCTGGCCTGATCTTGTATGTAAAAAAAGCATTCTTCTCTCCTTGGATTCTGTCGAGCGCTGCTACACCTGTTTCAGATTTGCGTACTTTCAAACACGACTTCCGGGTTGGTTTGAAGATCACGCTCTGGCCGAGTGTACCGGCAGTTCTCAGACCACCCTATTCTCTTTCTCGGCCTGACCACGTGTCCGCCCCACAAGCGCACAACAATGACATGCGTCCAGGGATGGTCAAAGTACAGCCGGTCCTGCGTGTCAGGCGGAAAACCCCCCATCTTTGTTCTTGACCTGTCCATATAGCACACACCCCGCCATCCCTGCACATCCGAACCGGGGCAACGGACCACCACTCCACCCACGAGCGCAACAGGGACGCGCGAAAATAGAACGAAACCAACAGAAACGCGCAGTAGTACGCCGCGAACGTGCGAGCGTTTGACACGATCGGGCGAACATATCGGTGGTAAACAAACTGGTTCGTCCGGGTGTTTCTGCGAAATCGGTCGATTGCTGCTAGCAGCGAATGTACGCATTTGGCTTTTCACCAACGCGATCGTCTTCGTGTTCCAGCCAGGTCAACAGGGCCATGCTGTTTTGAGAGAATAGTTGCTGATGCCCAGAGCCGTAGATTAAACTGTACGGTGATCGATGGGTGACAGCTGTCGAAAGGGCACGCACGAGAGTGTGGGCGATAGGCGGGATCGGAACGATACAAGCGGCTCACAGATCGTATGAAATCTTGCGAAGGTTAGGAAATTTTGCTGGTAAGAAAATGTTTTCGTGGACCAACTCCAATCGAACCGATCTGCTACGGCTAGGAGTTTGCTACTTCTGCCATCATCATCAGGAACTGAGTTCTATAAATAGACCAGCAAACTGTTTCGATTCCCCGTGAACTCCCCAGCTCCCTTTATCTCGCTATCTCCCATCAAAGGGTAAACATCAGCGAGTAATTAAGCAGTACTTTGATCATTTGAAGTACACACACACACACTCGCTCTAACCTCTGGGTATTAGCGGGATGCATCAACCCATCCAGCAGACTCGAGCGAAACTGTTAGGGTCATGGTCATTGCGCAAATTTGTTTACCGCACGCGTGCGTTTAGAATCATCCTGGCTAGTGACGGGTATAGTTGGCGTTTATTCAGAATCGACTCCGATTTGACTCCGATAATTTCGGAACCGACTATTGAAGATAGGTCCGCCAAGCATTATCCGGAGTCGTCCGAAGTCATCCGGAGTCGACTTTCAAAACAAAGGCCTGTATACGAAGTAAACGCGCAAAGGGAAAGATAAAAAACTACCTAACGAAATGAAATGCCTGCTCACAAGCACATTGCACCGGACGGCTCTAGTTGACTCCAATTGACTACAATTCTGGGTGACACCCGACAACTCCGGACGACTTCGGATGTCTCTGGACAACTCCGGACAACTCTGCTAAACTCCGGACGACTCTGGATGACTCCGGACAACGCCAACTCCGGACGACTCTGGACGACTCCAGACAACTCCGGATGACTCTGGATGACTCCGGACGACTTCAGACGATTCCGGACGACTCCGGACGACTCCGACTCCGGGGAGAACTAGTGTTTCCCATTTTGCTGGAGTCAAAATCGGACTAACAATAGTCGGAATGGAATTGGAGTCGCGAGTGCTCTCCATAGAGCACATCGCTAATTCTGACAACCTACCAGACTTACCTTTTTGGTGCCACCACTGGCGGACGGGGCAGACGCTTCGCCCAGCATAGTGCCAGGCGAGGAAACCATCGACTCGACGCCGCTCATCAGCACTGAGGCGCCAAGAAACTTGTTTAGCAGTGCCCTTGCCTCCTGGTCCTCGGCCGTATCACCCTGCTCCGTCACTAAAGGAGGGGAAAGATAATGGACAACTAACGTCAGTCTCAAAGTCGTTCCACAGAAAAACACCCAACCCAGAGACCACCCATACTCACCATTGTCCGCGTTGCTCATCCGCTGCAGCACGTCGCGCACGTCGACCACCTTGGACGTGTCGTTCAGGAAGGAGCGTACCTGGCGCGTCGTCGTCGTCGTCATGCTATGGGCCTCCTCCTCCTCCTGGTCGTACCCGTCGACCGAGCCGGACCGGACGGAGCACCCGTCGGTGGCCGGGGTCGAGGCCCGGCTCGACTGGCTCTGCTGGGCGGAGGAGCGCAGGATCAGGCCCGCCTTCGGGTAGGTGCGGGTCGCGTCCTGCGTCAGCGAGCCGGACGACTCGCGGTGTATGAAGCGCTCGGTCAGCTCCTTTACCGAGCCCTTGCGCACCACCTTCGCTTCCCGGCGGCCCGCCAGCTCCAGCCCGTCCAGCATCTCGAACTCTTCCGCGTGCGTGCCGGCCGCATCGATCGTTTCGGTTTTGCGCACGGCCGTCAGCTTGCCGACGCCATCAGCGTCGCCGAACGCGCCCGGCTCGCTCGTGTAGTGCGTGGTGCTGCGCTTGCCCACCGGCGGACCCCCGTTCTCGGCGACCAGCGTCTCGGTGATGACGGTGCCGCTGATCTTCGTGGTGGTGGCCGTATCGTCAGCTGGCGCTGGTGCCGCCTTCTTCTTCAGCGCCCGTATGCCGAACAGGGGCAGCCCGTTCTCGTCCGTCGGCCCGACGCCGTAGCTGGAGGTGATGCAGTCGGTCGTCGTCTTCGGGTCCTGGGTCGCCGTTTTCGTCTGCTGCTGCTGCTGGTGGTAGCTGGACGAGGTGCTGACGACCTTGCGGCCGCCGGTGGCGCCTCCGGCGCTGCTCGCCGACGTCGTCACGCTCTTGAAGGTGCGCGTGTTCTCGGACGCCTTCTTCAGGATGTTGCTCGTCGCCCAGATCGGCCTGTCGTCGGCTTTTGTGGTGGGTGGTGCACGATCGGCCGTACCAGCCTTGCTGGCAAACCGTTCCGTTGTCACCGTTGTCATCGTCTTCGCTGCTAGGTTTGTTGTGGCTTTTCGGCCACCTTCCGCTTCGATGCTAGCCTGCCGCTTGGGTGCCGCCGCATCGGTAGCATCGGCCGGTTCCGACTGCTTGCGGCCACCCAGCACCACTGAGGCACGCGTCGGGCTCGAGTCCTTTCGCTTGCCGGCCGCAGTGTCGCGCGTCGTGGTGACGCTCTTGGAGGTGGTTACGCTCGTCTGCTTGGTCTGCGTCTGGCTGCCGGCAGACGTATGCTGCTGCTGCTGCTGCTGCTCTTTCTGCTTCTTGACCACGCGAATCTGGGCGCGTATGCGACGCCGCTGCTCGTAGCCCGTCACCGACTCCAGCATACGCTCGAGCAGCTCCAGATCAAACATCTCCTCAATGGCGGGCGACGACCCGGCGGTCGGCTGTGCCTCGCCCGTGCTTGGCTTGCGCTTCGAGCCTGCGGTGCTGACCGCGGCAGCATTCGGCGCCACCATGCGACCGTTTGTGTCGAGGCGTTTCAGCTCCACGCCGAACTTGGCGCTGCCGGTCGTAGTCGTACTGCGAGCCGACGCTGTCGTCGTCGTCGCCGCCGACGTCATCATCGTCGAGGTCGTCGTCGTTTCGTGATGTGCGGCCGGGCCGTGATCGAGCGAGTCGCGTCGCTGGTTCGCGTTAATGTGCTCGAGCGACGCCACGGTGTGGTTCATGTAGGACGGTTTCGACTGATCTGCAGACGGGCGGTTCACGGGCGTTGATGGAGCCGGCACCGCTTCCCCTGCCTGCTTCAGCGACTGCTTGCGAAGCGTCGCGGTGGCCTGCGTTTCGGCCGCTTCCTGCGACGTCTGGCTGGTGTACTCCACCTGCATCTTGGACGAGGAGATGCGCTTTTCGAACAGATCCTTCTTGGTGGACACGACATCGCGGATGTAGGCGGGCGGACGCACGCCACTGCCACTGCTGTCCCGTCGGCCACCGGCCGAGCCTGTCGGTTTGGCTACCTCCGGTTCGGCCGGCCGCTGCTGCTCCACCTTCGTGATGGACGCCTTGCGCGGGGCCGATTCCTCCCCGACCGCGTGCTCCTCGCGCACCGTTTGGGCCTTTCGCTCCGTCACACCGATATCCGTCAGCTTGACGTCGGCCCGCTTCGGCTCGGCCGCCGGCTGCGCCCTGGTGCGCCGCTCCTCCCACACCGAGGGCCTGTTGAGGATGTCGCGCTGCCGTCCACCGTCCGTCTGGCCCTTCTCGAACAGCTCCTTCGCCTTCTTGACGGCCTCGGTGCTGCGCAGCGTGATCGGGCTGGCGGCCGGTGCCCCGCCAGCCGGCGCCTTCTCGTACGGCTTGGCCATGGTCGCGGTGCGGTACCGGCTGGCAATGCTGCCCACCGACTGGGCCAGCTCGTCGCCGGGCGCGTGCTCCTCCACGAGGTGCCGGGCCGTGGTGCGCATCGCGTTCTTCACCAGCTCCGGCGACCTTTGCGGCACAAACTTGCCCGGCACGGATTCGCCCAACCCGCCGGGTGCGGCGGTTCGCTCCTGCTGGTCGGACTCATCCTCCTCCGCATCGTCGCGCGCGTCCACCGCCCGCGTCATGCGGCTCGCGAACCGGCTGACCTTCTCGTTCACGCTCAGCAGACACTCGTCGCCGTCGGCCACCTTCACCGGGCCGTCGTCCGTGCCCGGCACGAACGGGCCGGACGTGCGTATCTTCTTCACCTCCTCGGCGGTCGAGATGAACTTCGTCACCTTGTCCGACACGCTCAGCAGACACTCGTCCGACTTGAGATGGTCGTCGAGGTCGTCGTACTCGGGGCGCGCGGCAAATCGCCCCATCGACGGCGGACGCTGACCCTCCCCATTCGTGTCGGCCTGCAGGCGGCGCGCCTCCTGCGCAAACTTGTTCACCTTCTCCGTCACGCTCAGCAGCGACTCGTCGTCCTCGGTGACGCGGTCCAGGTTGGTGATGCGGGTGGCCTGCTGGGCTGCGCCCGCTTCCTGCTGCTCGTCCACCTCGGTGATCTCGCAGCCCACGTACTCGCTGGTCGCCTCCTCGAAGATGGGGATCGTGCTGACGCGCTGGTTGCGGGCCGGCCGACCGCCGGCCGCCTCGTCGTCCGGCTCCTGCACTGCGTCCGGGTAGCGCGGCTTGCCCGCGTCCTCCGTGTCGGGCGACACCGGTATCGGCACGAGCTTGTTGGGCGTCGGCTCGCGTGACGATTTCGCCAGCTGGATGTCGATCACCACGTTGTCGAGGCTGTCCGAGCCGGCGGTCGGTTTCGTCGCGAGATTGATCGTCTTGGTGGCGACGTGCTTGACCGGGCGCTCCACCTTGCGCCCGCCGGCGGCCGATTTGAGCGTCGCGCTGGCCGTGGTCACGTTGCTGCCGTCGCGTGCCACCGCCGTCTGGTGCCGGTGCGTCGACGCGCTCGTCGCCCGCAGATGGTTGTCGCTGGACGAGCGGGTGTAGCTCTTGCCCGACCGGGCGGCCCCCGTCGTGCGGTACACCGGGGCCGAGTCCTTGCGATCCGTGTGGCGGCAGCACGCCGTCCCGGTGACGCTCATCTCGATCACGCTCTCCACCGTCTCCTCCACCTCGCTGTTGTCCGAGAGGCCGGTGTCCTTGCTCGATTCGGGGTCCGTTTCCGGCTCGGCGGCCTGCGCTCGGTGCGGCTGCCGGCCGGTCGGTTTCGGTTCCTCCGCCGGGTGCGGTTTGCCGGCGGTCGGTTTGCGCGGCGACTCGATCTTGATCTTGGCCACCGTGATGTGGTTCGGCTTCTGCTGGGCCGGTGGCGCCGCCCGCCGCTTGTCCGGGCTGGCGGTCGTGGCCGGCTGCGCCCGCCGCTTGTCCGGTGCGGCCAGATCGGCCGCGCGCCGCTTGATGTCAAAGTCGGACGAGCTTTTGTTGGTGATGACGCGGCTGTTGGCGACCGAGGTCGCGCGCCGATCGAACTTCGTGTCGGACGACTGCTTGGTGAGCACCTTCTCGTGGGTGCGCGACGCGGTCGTCTTGGTGCGCACGGCCTCGTGCGACACCTCCAACACCGGCAGGATGGTGATCTCGGCGACGGAGATGTTGCGCCCCTCCTGCTTTTGCTCCACCAGTATCGTGGCCTTGCTGCGCGCCGTTTCGGTGGAGTGTTCCTTGCGCGCGGGCGACACTTCCTTGCGCCCGGCCGGCTGCTCCGTCTGGGGCGCGCCGCGTACCGGTGAGCCGTCCTTGGGCGTGGCAGGCGACCGTGCTGGGGAGCCATCCTTGGCTGGTGATTTTCTCGCCGGAGACACTTCCTTCGACGGCTGCTTCGCGGGCGCCGGGGTCTCCTTCGCGATGGGCGAAATGTCCCGGGACGGAGCCTTGCGACTCGGCGACCGTTCCTTGGTCGGCTCGCTGGGGCTCGGGTGCTTCGCCGTGTCGGACGGTTTGCGCGTCGGAGAGCCGTGCTGGGCGGACATTTTGCGCGCGGGGGACGGTTCCTTCGCGTTCGACGTCCTGCGGCTGCCAGCGGACACCTCCACCACCACACTGTCCCGCTCGTCCGCCAGCGCGCCCATCGTTTTGCTCTCCATCGATTTGATCTCCTGCTCGATCTTTTTGCGCTGCTCGCGCAGCTCCGAGCGGGACTGCTGCACCGTCACCGTGTTGTCGTAGGTGCTGAAAATGCTCTTCGCCTCGGTGCGGCCGTCCTCCTCGGCCGGGCGGTTCGGCATGCCCAGTATCTTGCGGCACCGCTCCTCGTACGTCTCGCTGCGCACCAGCGGGGGTTTCGGTGCGCCGCGCGCCTTCGCTCCATCCACCTCCTGGTGGTCGCAGGCCGGCTGCTCCTGTCCACGGCCCGCCGCCACGCTGGACCCTTTCGTTGGCGAGGTGGCGCGCGAGCTGGCCGGCACACTGCCTGACATCTTGCGTGGGCTCGGTGAACGTTGCTGTTGCTGCTGCTGCTGCTCCTCCTGAAAGCCGGACACCTTACGCTCCGAGGTGAAAGTTGAGCGCATGTAGTCCGGTTTGGTGTCGGGCTCGGGTCGGACCGGCTGCACCTTTTCCGGGCTGGTGCTCGAGCGCCCGGTCAGCGTCGCATTGGAGCGCATCGAGCGCACGCTGCCCGTCGGCGACACGGACCGCAGCGAGCGGGCGAACGAGTCGTGCGCCGCATCCACCTCCACGATGATTCGCTGCTGCGTGCTGGTCTTTGTCACCGACGACGACGACGACGACGACTGGTTGGCCTTCTCCTGCCGTATGAGCTCGCTCGAGCTCGCCGCAGCGGCGGTTGGGCGACCCACGGCTCGGCCCACGCCTTCCTGCTGCACCACCGCCACCTTGGCGGTGGACGTGAAGCGGTCCCGCTCGCTGCTCTCGCTCGCGCCGACCCCGTCGGCCGGCGGGGCGATCTTTTCGTACGTGCGCGTCGTCACGGTCGTCCCGTCGTCTAGCTGCTTCGTCTCGGTGATCATCTTGGTGGTCGTGTTTACCATCGTTTCCTCGCGCTCCACTATCCGGCCGGAGCCCTGCGCCAACCGGAACGCTTCCCGCACGCGCTCGGGATCCTTGGACAGCTCCTTCGGTGCGGCCCGCTCGTCGCGCTGCTGCTCGCTGGCCGTGCGCGACTCTGTGCTGCTGGCCGCGGTAGCGGTCGCGTTGCTGAAATGTTCCGCGCTGAACTCGAGCGGACGGTCCGTGCCACGGTCCACCCCGTCGGTGGCCGGCCGGCTCGCCGTGTCGCCACCGTTCTGCTGCTGGTAGACGACCGAGCGCGTCGAGCTGACCGAGGTGGTGGTCGAGCGGGTCGACCCGGACACGGTGCGCTGCCCGTGCTCACCCTCGACCACACTGTCCTCCACCAGCACGGTGCTGGACTGGTCGCCCTTGCTGTGCACAAAGTTGCTGCCGTCGCCGTCAAAGTGCTCGCTGTGCGACTCGAGGTTTTGGCCCGCGAACGCGGTCCGGCCGCCGTCGATCTCCTTCGTGCCCTGGGTGGTGGCGGCCGTCCGCACCGTGTGCGTCTTGCCGTCCTCGCTCATCTCCTCCGACGTGCGGATCTGCCAGCCGCTGTTGTCTGCCGGCAGGGCCATGCTGCCGAATCTGCAACGTAAACCGCGACGAAAAACCTGCGGTGAGCAATTGTGGGTCGCACCATCTCGCCGCCGGTGTGTGCTTACCTGGTTGGGCTTTCCGAGTCGCGGATCTCCTTCGTCTTGAAGCTCTCGAAGCTCTGGTCCACGAGCGAGTCGCCATGGCTGCCCGTCACTGTGCTCTTCTTCAGGCCGAACGTTGCGCTCGCATTATCCATCAGGAAGTAGGGCGGACTGCTGTCGTTGCTGGCGTAAAAATCCTTCAACCGCTGCTCGCGCAACTTGTACATATACGCCCGGATTTCTTTCTTGCGCGAAAAGTCCTCCGCCTGTTGCCACTGTGACGGGTAGTGGGGTAAGGTAAAGACAGAAGTGGGTTTGAAAACAAAACAAAGGTTAATAATTGCTTAATCTCCGCTTCGCTGCTGTAAGAAACATGCATGGGAAGAGTAAAATATGCGGGAACTCGAGCAAACCAGAGAGGCGTACGGACCGACATGAAAGTTTAAGCAAGTGATAGCAGGTCACCGAAACAACTTTATTCCTAAGGTAACCTGCTGTCGCAACGAGGGTGCAGATCTAGTTAATAACCAGCCGGAGGTCCTCTCGGATCGGTCCAGTCCGGTTTCGTGGTACAGTCGTCAACTCGTACGACTTAACAACATGCCCGTCATGGGATCAATCCCCGAATGGATCGTATTCCCATAAGTAGGACTTGACTATCCGGCTATGGTAACAATAAGTCACTGAAAGCCAAGCCCATTAGTGGTACAGCCAGGCATTGATCGACGGTGGTTGTTGTGCCAAAGATCAGTCTCGCAAAGGGATCAGTATTTTGATGTACTGCTCAAAGACCAGTTGTTCGTTTAAATATTCGTTTAAGTTGAGGCTCCATTTGCGTTTCAGTTGAAGCTCCATTAGAAATCCAAAAGGCTATTCATCGGCTGAAAAATAACAAACCGTCGGACTCGCAGCTGAACAGGTCAAGAATGAAGGCGAACGAAATTCATCAAATTGTTCCTGAGTTATGGGATAGCGAATCGATGCCTTGTGATTGGAATATCAGCATCATTTACCCCATATACAAGGAGAGAAACAGGTTGGACTGTTACAACTACAAGGGAATTACGGTGCTGAATATCGTCTGTAAAATATTATCCATGATCCTTCAGAATCGTCTTGTTCCTCGCATCGAAGAGTTAGTCGAAAACTATAAAAGTTCCAAAATGGAAAATCAACCACTGATCAGATCTTCACCATGCAGCATATCTTGGACAAGATGGCAGAATACAGACACAACACGTACCACCTCTTCATTGACTTCAAAGCTGCATATGATAGCATAGTCAGGGTAAAATTGTACGACGCTATGAGCTCTTTTGTAATCCCGGCCCAACTTACAAGGCTAGAGAGAATGTCTATGACTAGCGTCTTTTGCCAGGTGAAGGTGTATGGAAAACTCTCAGGGCCTTTTGCTACCGCCAAAGGTCTGCGTAAGGACGACGGGCTTGCCTGTTTCCTATTTAACTTGGCGCTATAGAGGACCATCCGGGACTGGAGGGTGGAGTCTTGCGGAACCATCTTCTATAAGTTAGCCCAGATCCTAACATACGCTGGTGATGTAGACATCATTGATAAACGAGGCAAAGACCAAACTGATTGTAGTAACCTCAGCGACTCTATCAATAAAAAATCTAAACTTACGAAGGCGTGACGTACAGACAGGTGAACGCACTTTAAAAGTCGTCCCAGAATTCACCTATCACTGGTCAAAGGTAAGCAACAACAATAGCATGGTAGCTGAGTTGCTGGTTGCCAACCGGTCATTGTACAGGCTGAGAAATCAGTTCACTTCAAAGCATCTGTCATGACGGACGAAGCTGGGACTATATAGCACCTATGTAGTACCGGTACTCACATACGCCTCTGAGACATAGATACTGTCCAAATCTGACGAAACCCTCTGGACCGCGTTCGAGAGGAAGATGCTCAGAAGGATACTTCGCCCCGTATACGTGGAAGGACAGTGGAAGAGCCGTTATAACGACGAGCTCACTGTTGTGCAGCGTATCATGCTTGTCAGGCTTTGGTTGGCTGGCCATGTTTGTTAAAACTGCATCTCACTGTCGAATAAATCGAATTGCAACTCATATGCTAATGAAAACTATCGCTCTTAGCATTCTATATGCTACATTCGTATGGCTTAAAGCAATCTTGCTGCAAATGCGTACCATCTACGTAACCGTGGACCAGTTGTCTAAAGAATCTTGGCCATTTGGTTCATTAGCATTAACACACACACTCCGGCACCTACCTTCCGACGTCCGAAGAGTGCCCACGTCCGTTTTACGCCCATCTACGCTTCGGATTTGCTTCCAAAATCGGATCAACCCCAATAACACACCGAGAAGGATATTCTTGCTTATCGCAACCAGAGCTCTCTTTCTTGATGAGCCTGCACATACACGCACGCTGCCAAATTGGGGTGTGTGTGCCAGAATTTATTGCCTCATTTTCGCTGCTCAATATCAGCTCGGAAAGGTTGTGCGAGTTTCAGTTGTGCTGGGTTTTTACC
>KB665999.1:240756-254272 GCA_000349065.1 Anopheles quadriannulatus
GATGTGAGCTACCCAAAAAAAAAAAAAAAAAAAAAAACAAAAACAAAAAACAAAACGGACCCAACTATACACGGACGGTTCAGCGGCGGGCAAGGGCTAGATGGGATGGAAAAGAAGAAGTAAAAAGCGAATAACGACACGTTCGATTGGGCCGAAAGATTACGGCGAAGAAGAAAGGTGGGGGAAGCAATGTTCGGTTGAAAGGGAAGCAAAGGAAACACAATTGGTTAAGGGTCGGAATGACCCCGACCAGGATGAGAAGCGCACCGGCCATATCGACGGGCAGCCAAGTGTCTGTGCTCCTGAGAAATGCACCAGCGTTGGCGCCTGGTCGTAATGATCGTTTTAAACGCGGTTCCTTTTTCAAATGTGAAATATGTGTAGATATATAAATATATATATATGTATGTGTGTATTTTTTTTATTCTGGTATTTGGCAAACATTGAAATCAACATTTAAATTCCCATTTTCACTTGCACATACTTGCATCTGGCAGAGATCTCTTCAATCATTGCACAAGGTCATTCCACGCGCCAACTCTTTTGCGCAAAAGGGGTGGACACCACCCTACTTGGGAATGCGTCCAACATCTCTGGAGCTGGATCTGGCCGTCCCGGATCTGGGAGGGAAGGTCCGGCACGGTGTAATATGTTTTCGCGACCGCAGCTTCAACCGCGAGCAAAACGGGCGAAGTCACCGTGTGCCGATTCGCTGACTGACGGTTTCCTTAATGGGATCGCAGCGCAAGTGAGCAAAAAAAAATCAAAGAAAATAAAAAGGGCACCATTCAAAAGCAACACCAAACTGGGAAGTACATCCAACCACACGCCATCTCCCTGCCACCCGTTTGTACGAGCGATCGCAACGATGTGCAGTATGTGCGCAAGGCAGCGCGAGTACATTTCGCGCAAACAAAATGCATGCTGGAACACTTGGCTGGCTGACTGGCTAACAGGCAACGAAGAAGGGCAAATCATACGCACACACACACACACACACACACACACACACACACACACACACACACACACACACACATCCGCACGCAGACAGGGTGGATAATGTTCATCAGCGGCTTGATCAGGGGGCCGCTGGTGCCGGCTGGGCGCCACAGAATCACTCTGCGCGCTGCACGATGCCGCCAGAGGAGCGCAAGAAACATCTCAGAAGAAGGGGAGGGGAAGGGGCACCGGTGTGCGAGGTGTTTGCCAGAAGGTTTTCTTTCCCACCCGACCCACCCGATGCCATAACGCAGACATACGATACACCTTCGGCACATCCATATGGTGCCCGCGGTGGCCCTGTGTGTGTCTTCTAGAGTGGCTTGGGAAAGGGGAAGGGTCTACAGAAGGCCAGGAAGGACCTATGAGCGAGGGTGTGTGAAAGCGAGAGCAAGCGAAAGGGTAGGAAGGAGCACGCAGCACACAAGAGAGCGCCACACACAGACACATCATCGCACGAGCAGAGCTGCAGCGGCAGCATCGGGCAGTAACGCCAATTTTGGAGCGATTACGATTCAGGCAAACCACTTCCCTTTTAAGGCATTCGCACCATACATGGGCAAATGAGGTTTGCGCCGCACTCGGGGGACACTGGGGCTGTCGCACTGTCCGATTTGCCTGACGGCTTTCGAGCGGCTTTGCCCAAGGCGCGTAAAGCGAACCTAGCGCACGATTCTCGCGCTGCTGCACGAAGACACTTGCTGTCGGAGGCCAACCGTGGCCTGATGATGAATGGTTCCGATGCTAACTCACTCTGTACCTGTGGTCCTGTGCCCACCGTCGGCCTTAAAACCGGAAGCATCCGGAATGTCGTAGGGAGGCATAATTAGGACAGCTGCAACGGTGGCGGTGCAACGCTGCAGCCGACGCTCCTGTTTCTTCGCTGTGGCGCCATCGGCTTCGCCGGCCCTGAACTGCTTCCAGAGAGTGACCAGATTAAGCCGGAAGATTGTATCATCACGCGCGCCATCCGTTCCCCGAACTGCTCGCTCGAAGGACGTCCTGTGGAACGGGGGAGGGGGGCTGACCTTCCACAGTGCCCCAGTGCCTAGCGCCGCGTGAAAAGCTTGGTGCGCGTGCTTCGCATTGCTTTGAGTGCTGGATGCTGTTAAAAAAACAGCCGGGATATACTCCAGCATGTCTCCCCTCGCAACCATTCCAGCAAAAGCAAAAGCACTAAGCAGCAAATTTAAATGAAGTGATTGGCCCTGTTGGAGCGGGAGGATTTGGCATCTTCTTCGCATTCGCCCCTCCACGCGTTCGTGGTGTTCCCTCTGTTAAGCCGTATCCGCTTCTCCGGGCTTGGGCAAGATGTCAAGGTAAACGCACGGGTTGCGCAGTGCCACACAGTGGGTCATACAATGTGGTTTTACATCCATGTTTGGCAAAGCGTCAATAGAGCACGAACAGATACGCTGCGGGAATACATTTTAATACCAAGTGCTTGCCGCTCTTGCGACCAAGTGCTTGTATCCCATGCGTTGCTTTCGCTTTAGCTCACAGCGCTTACTTCCAAAGCAGTTGAAAAAATGGACTATTAAAGCAGTGGTGTCCTCTCACTCCATGCTACAATATTGTTTGTAGCTGCAGGATCTAATCGAAGAACCTTTAACTACAGATGCGCCGCCAATAGTAAGAATGATTGCTTGAGATGAATCTTATCTGCGAACGATTCAAATGGTAACTCGAGATTCATCCGGAGTAAGGTGTACTGCAAAAGAGGTTCCTCAGCTGCAAGACTTGATCGATGTACCTTGAACTAGAGATGTGCTGGCTTGAGCAAATGTGGTTGCTTGAGATGAATCTTATCAGAGAGGAGACCGATTCAAATGATAACTCGCGACTCATCCGGAGTAAGATGTATTACAAAAGAGCGATTCCTCAACTGTAAGACCTAATCTTACTAATTAATGAACCTTGAACTACAGATGCGGCTTGAGTGAGAATGATTGCTTGAGGTGAATCTTATCAAGTGGTGACATACTCTTTTGTGACTCTATGCACCGACTCACGGCTCATCCGGAGTTAGATGTAGCACATAAGAGCGTTTCTGAATGAGTGAAATATTCTTATCCCTGTAGTCATTCTTCTACATTGGCTCAACTCATTGAAAAACAAGATGATGTTGATGACAAGTCCCACCTCTTATTCTAGCACAGGTTTGAGAAGGACGGAAATATCTCTGCGATAATATTGCTCTAAAGTCAAAAATACACGGACCGGAATTTCGCAGCTGTGGAATTCCGCCTGCTGAAAAATATATGGATTTGACAGTTCGGTAATATTGCCGTTGACAGTTTGTGCATGGGTTTGAGAGCAGGCGGAATTCCTCGGCAGCGAAATTCCGGTCCGTGTATTTTCGGCCTAAGGTAATTTTGAAGAAATTAAAAAAAGTAATAACAAGGGGTGGCATTGTACACAATTCCTAAGAATCCCCCGAGTCATACACTCAACCCAAGGCGACTAACTTAGTTAAAATGCCCCATCAAGTTAAAATGAAAACTCCATCAAATACAATAATGGGACCCTTTCCGTTTGAAATTCGTAGGCTGAAATTTCAGCCTGTCAGCTGTTTGCATTGTATAGCAGTTTTCGAGCAGCTATCTAA
Source organism: Anopheles quadriannulatus (assembly GCA_000349065.1). NCBI lineage: Eukaryota > Metazoa > Arthropoda > Insecta > Diptera > Culicidae > Anopheles > Anopheles quadriannulatus. The sequence goes on from KB665999.1 coordinate 244,367, forward strand.
TTGAGTATAATATACAGGTGGTCTTATCCCAAGGTGTATGAATTTAGAAAGCCGATTTTTATCGCTTCTGTTTCTGAATGAAGATTTTAAGAATGTTTTGAGTATTCGTCAAGCTTCCAGAAAGCTCGTTGGAGCAAAAGTTTTCACCCGTTCTGCCAAAAAGTGATGTTTAAAATTGGTATTTAAAAAATGCTATGAGACCACCTGGACTACATATACTTTGATTCCAGATTCCACCATCTGATCTGTTTAATGCACCTTGGGATAAATGTAAACAACATCGTGTTTTCGAGCAGGTACTCGAATCTAATTTTAGCTTTTAGGCTAAAATTTTCTAGACTGAAAATTGCAGGCTAGTTTTATGTGTGGTTTTGTATGGAATGTTTACTTGATTTCAGCCTCCAACTGTCAAACTCCATACAAAAAACTGACTAGAATCGTGAAGGCCCCCAATAGTAGTATTCCCTAGCATCCTTTACATAGATCGCCAAGAACCAACTAATGGCGCATTGGCACACCGTGCGCACTAAAGAGCGATTATGCAAATCGTTACCTTGAACTGCGAGCCTGCAAGTTTATTCCGTCCGCCGATATGATCAAGGCAAACCTGGCAATGGTTCATCCCGGTCACAAGAAACAAGCATCTCCAACCTGATCGCGAGCGGAACGTATTGTAACGAAAGACCAACCTTGAAGTCCTCTATCATTATTGGCCAGAACTTGTTCCCACTGCTCAACCTGTATGTGGCATTATTATTCATCACATTAATTATATTGCACCAAACCGAACGCAACAGGCCCAAATATGCTGTTCTAGGGCAGATGTCTGACATAAACACGTGCTTAGGACGCACGTGCAAACTTTTTTTTATGAATCGTATAGAATCTCATTTAATAGCGCTTAACCAAGTACAAAACATTACCGTGTCTCCACGACATCAGGTTTACATTTTACAGCGCTTTCCAGTTTCGTCACTGTCGTACGGCACTTGTCTTGAGAAGTAAAAATCGATTCCAAACGACAAAGAACATCTGTATGCACATTCGTCAAGAATCGGCACACAGCGAACCACAGACACGATACCTCCTACGATCGGCGAAGTTTTCCATGCAAATAGTGCCACGCAACCGCAAGCAATTGTCTATGGGGGAGTGGCACCACTGTACGACGGCAAACACGTGCGGGAAGCTGGAATACCGTGTGCCCAAGTGTGTTGCGGTATTGCTTGACCACGGCCTGACCGTGAGCAGATCCCACTGTATTCCATCCCCAGCAGCACGGGCGACCGACATTGTTGTTTTTGGGTAAATATTGAAACGATGCGCATCGGATGCAACACACAGCGGCATGGGGAAAGGGCACCCTGTTAGCTTAAGCCGCTCAAATTAGTAGTGGAAAAACATGTATTAGTAGTGGATCTAGCGTATTGCACAGCAAGGCATCGGCAAAGTGTCCTGGTTATATTTTATTTAATATATATATTTATATATATTGCAGCACTCTCTCTCTCCTACCTCTAGCCATGAGAAAACGGCTTGCACATTGCGCAAAAAGCACGAACAGGCAAATCTTGATAGGAAGACGGGGTGACGGGTTGTGCTGCCTTTCAAGGGTCTATCCATGTTGGGACGATGGTGCCTATGGTGGTTCACCGAGCCAGCGCAACCAATAAGACATATTATGCCAGCGGTGGAAAGCTGAATCACCTTGCTGGTGGCAGAGTGCCGAGCGGTCGCGCCAGCGCATGCGTCCAGGATGCCGCGTGCCCAAAGGGGTGGTCGTCGCTGGTGTCACCAGCACCAGCAGGGCCGCGGTAGACGCATGAATAATGCATGTTTGTCAAAATACGGTGCAAAACAGCTCGACTTCTCTCGACTCGACTGCGCCAAACAAGGCAAAATGATTGCAAAATAATTATCTTTATTTTTTGTGTTTTGTACTTTGGTTTTTGTGTTTTTTTTTTGTACAGCCAATAAGTGCATCTATCACGAGGTGAGCTAACAGTTGAAGTGTGAAATCGAAACCAGCATAATTTCGAGCAGCTTTACCTTAGCAAAACTTTCAGCTTAAATTACGTTTCTAGCGCCTTTAGCCTAACCAGCAGCGGTAGCCTAATGGTAGATGCGCCGGCTCTCTGTAAAAGCAGAACATGGTTCGATTCTCAACTAAGAAATATTGTCGCCCAGTTTCAACATCAACGTGCGTGAGCGTGTGCTACATTCTAACGTCATCATCATGCGATAGCTGCTCCTCTCCGATATCAACGCTCTTCGTGCCGGGACGTGTTCTAGATCTACTTTGTGAGCAAACTGAGTATATTGTGTGTATGTGTAGGTGCGCGTTGCTTCTGGGGATCTAACATGTTTAGCGGCATTGCTTTGCAACTGTGTGTCGTGACAGTTAAGGGTAAGTAATTTAATCTCCCTAGTAGACACTTTTACGCGCACATCCAGGACGGTGTTAGGAGGGGTATATGATATATATGCACCACACCATGCTGGCGACCATAGCAAAAAAAAAAAACGTCTAAGACGGCACAACGCGCGTCATGCATCTTCTCCATTTCCTTCTCCAGATCTCGCGGTCTGGTCGAGAGGCGGTGGCACCCCAAGGTGATGATACGATTTTAAATGCAAGGTTTTTGGAGTTCCCTGGTATACACTCACCTGCGCACGCTACCTTTACCCACCCTTACAATGCCAACGTTAAATGTGCGAGTGTCTGTGTGTATGTGTGCTTCAACCCCCTTCGTAAGCGTTTGAGGGCTAGAAGAGACCACAACAGATCTTTGCACGCGCGCGATCCGATATCAGCTTACACCCGCGGAACAATGTATCATATTAACCTTACTTGTGATGGTGAGGTGAGAGGGGTTGTGCGGGTGCCCGGACGAGCTACTTTTGTTTGTATGCTGCACACAAATCTCGCTCGCTTCCTTCAACCTGGCCGAAATTTGAACCGTCACGTGAAGAAGGCTGCCAGCATGGCCATCCGGGGGGACACACTTTGCTGAAGAGCTGCTTGTTGTTTTATTATTTTTATTTTTTCACCACAAATCATTCATCTTCAATGAGTTGGAGAGTGTTCAATGAGATGGAAGTGATACCATCCGTTGAGGGAGCCGTTTTGCCAAACCAGAGGTGAAAGAATGCGTTGCTGAAACTACATGACCCCGCTGTAAGCATATTCTTGAAAGCATGGATTCCTTTTTTGGTAATTATCACTGTTTGATTGCTGAGCGGTTTCAAACCAATGGATGAGCTGAGGTTGCATATATACTTCAATGTACGGCTGCTAACCGATTGTACGGAGACCTGCTAACCACAGGTTGGATACATTCTTCACTTCTTCACTAATAAAAAAAAACTACTATGTCTAGAATCACTGGTAGTATGGGCACTTAGTTGTCATGTCACTTGATAACTTGATATCATAAACTTCAAACTACCTACCAAGCACGTACTACGTACTACTACACGTAATTATTGGAAAAAATGCACACAGTAGTTCTGATAGCGCTACACAGTGAATTTCAGTGCGTGATCTAGGCTTCACTGTCCTCTTAGACCCTCTTCCTGTGCCCTTGTGCCCCAATATCCTTGCACCACTATCGAACAATTCGTCGCCCAGGTACGGGAAAACTCTACCAACAACACATGCTCTTGCTTGTTCTGTTGCTTGCCCCCACCATACTCCGTGACAAACCGGAAACAGCGCTCGGGCGCCCAACGCCAAGGGTGCTTGTATAGACCTGCTTGCCTGTTTAGCAATGGAAAACGACTGCCGCGCGACTGATAGAGGGTGGAACGCCTCTGAGGCCCACCCGGCAAAGGCGGCTTTGAAACAAACGACGCTGGGGACGGATCGGTGTGCGTTTTTTTTCTTTCTTCTATTTGTTCGCTGTTGTTCGCGAGGCATAAAAGGCACGTCCGTCGTTGCTCTCGATCATTTCCTTTCCCATCGCCGCTGAATTCTACGTTTGCTCTCTGTCGCGCTCTCCCTTTTTGCCCTTTCTCTCCCTCTCTCTCTTTCTCTCTCTCTCTCTCTCTCTCTCTCTCTCTCTCTCCCTCTATATTGATCTCTTTCTCTCTGTCAAACTCGCTCTCTCTCGCTCCCACTATTTATTTGTTTCATCATGCTGTTAGGGCGACCCTATTTTCCCATCCTCCCACCCATAACGACCACCCATTGCCGAGTTCGACTATTCGTTACATCCGAGGGTGGCATCTAGACGACTTAGGGTCTGCTGTAAGCTTCACTTTCCACCATGATGCTGCTCCCCTGATGCCCATATACAGCTGCTTCCGTTGCCAATTTCTGTCAATTGCAAACGATACATCTCCTACACACAACCTGCCCGCATACTGCGCCACGAAAGGTTGGGTATTAGCTCACACGCATCGATGAACAGTGTGCTCGTTTCATCGTTCGCTATCAGACTATGCCGTGTACTAGATCTGCGCTCTAGACCCGAAGCAACATAATAGATCACTTCGACCCAAGCAGTCTCTAGCAACTGTTGAAGATCATTTCCGTTTGCGTTCTTTGCAGAGACTTGAATGCTGACCAACATTCCAGACGTATTTTACTTACTTACTTACTTATCCGGCGCTACAACCGCTTTGCGGTCTTGACCCGTTATCCAGGCCAGCCCGTTATCCAGGCCTTAATGACGGATGCCTCCACGCCATCTTGCCATCTCAATTTGGACCTACCACGCCTCCTCTGTCCTTGTGGACGGCCTAAAAGGACTTTACGGGCTGGGTCGCTGGGATGCGTACAACATAACCAGCCCACCGGAGCCTGGCGAGCTTGATATTCGTCGTATTGTACAGCTCGTCGTTCTAACGGCTCCTCCATTGTCCTTCCATACATACGGCCACCAATCCTTCTGAGCATCTTCCTCTCGAACGCGACTAAGAGGGTTTCGTCAGATTTGGACTCAGAGGCGTATGTGAGTACCTATACTATACCTGTACTAATCGTCCGTCGCGACAGGTTCTTTGAGGTGAACTGATTTTCCAGGCTGTAGAAAGACCGATTAGCAAGCCCTTAGCGCAGACCTTTGGTGGTAGCAAAAGGCCCTGAGAGTTTTCCATCCTCCTTCACCTGGAAAGAAACGTTGGTCATAGTCATTCTAACTAGCCTTATCATTTTAGCTGGGATTCTAAAAGAGCTCATAGCGTCGTACAGTTGTACCCTGGCTATGCTATCATAAGCGGCTTTGAAGCTAAAGAAGAGATGGTACGTGTCGTGTCTATATTCTGCCATCTTCTCCAAGATCTACCGCATGGTGAAGATCTGGTCAGAGGTTGCTTTTCCTTTTTGGAATCCTCTTTGATAGTTTCCGACTATCTCTTCGACATGCGGGACAAGGCGATCCTGAAGGATCTGGAAGAATATTTTATAGACGGTATACAACACCGTAATATTCCTGTAGTTGTTACAGTCCAACCTGTCTTCCTTCTCGTATATGGGGTAGATGATGCCGAAATTCCAATAACAAGGCATCGATTCGCTATCCCACATCTCAGTAACAATTTGATGAATCGTTTCTAGTCGTGTACCTCCATTATTGACCTGTTCAGCTGCGATTCCGTCGGTTCCGGGTGCCTTGTTATTTTTCAGCCGACGGATAGTTTTTTTGGTTTCGTCGATGCTAGGTAGCAATAGCATGACACTATCTGCTAGTGGAGCCTCTAGCTGTTCGTTAAACTGGTCGTTGAGTAATTCATCAAAGTACTGAACCCACCACGAGAGGACCTCTGACTGGTTACTAATCAGATCTCCACCCTTGTTGCGACAGCAGGTTACCTTAGCTACAACGTTGTTTTGGTGACCTACAATCGCTTGGTTAAACTTTCATGTAGGTCCGTACGCCTCTTGGTTTGCTCGAGTTCCTGCAAGTCTTACTCTTCCCATGCGTGTTTCTTGGAGCGGAGCTCTTCGCGTCTGTGCCGTCTGTATTCCTCTGCGCATGCCCGCGTTCTATGCCGTAGCTGCATTGCTCGGTATGCATTATTATTACGTTCAGTCATTTGTCTGCATTCTTCGTCGAACCAGCCAGATTTGGTATTGCCACGACGTGATGAGAGTGTATGTCTTGCACAGTTTATTATTCTTGTTTTTAGAGCGTTCTACCTCTCGCTCGTAGTTTAATATCTGTTTTCTGGTAGTAGATACTCGTCTAAAGCGGCTTTGAATGCCTGTTGGACAGTATTGTCCCTTAGAGAGTCCGTGTTGAGCCAAGGCTGTGTGTTTTCTCCACCCCCATCGGCGCAGTGGCGGGCGATTCTACAACGTATCACTAAGCCAACCAAGTAGTGATCGGAATCGATATTGGCTCCCCAATAAGTACTAGCATTTAACAGACTATTTTCATTCTACGCACGTATTTGGTCAATACGCCTACGCCAATTGGTTTAAAAAGCATAAAACCCTTTAATTTTACTGTTATTTTTTATTATTTAGCTTTATCTACTGATTCTTAGCTCTTCGATGATACTCGAACATTCAAAAATATAACTGCCTAAGAATGAACTAATGTCTTCAGCTGCGCATTTCAGAATCGAATTACACGATCGCTCGGTAAACTCTCCTCTCTGAACACCAAACAGCTCAAACGCTGTCAACACATAAAAGCAGATCCTCACATACTGAGCCCAGTCCATGCTAGGAAACAACTGTGCTCAATCTGTGTTTTAGAGCTCGCTACGAACGTTCGTACAGCTTTTGGGCAATGTAAAAGTTATGTTTTTTTTAGTTTAATTAGGAAACAACACATCGGAGCAGCAACATAAAGCTGATGCAGGACGCACAGCGCTCGCTATGCGAGACTGTCGGCCGTTTAGAGAGGTTCCCGTTTGCTAGCCGGTGCGAAAGGCACCCCGTTATGGAGTGGAGATCCACTGTGTACTAATTCTCCCTACATTCGATCCACTTTCGCACATGATGTCATGGTGAGATTACAGCTGAGTATCGTGGCTTCTACGCTGGGTGCAGTGTATAATTTATAAGTAAAGAAAAAAGGAACATAAATTAAACGCGGATCTTGAATTCGATACATTGGCTAGGAAGACGCACATTGCATATTGATTGTCGCAAACACTTTGCTGCGGGAAGGCCGGTCCACAAACGCGGCATTTGGAAGCACGCGGGAATTAGCTGTCTTAGCTCTACGTACACTCTACTACTAGATGGCATTTCAAGATTCCCTAAAGCACGCTCTGCTTGAACGCTTTTGTCTAAAATCCCCCCTCCAACACTGATCGAACCGATCAGGTGGAATTGCTCTGTTATCACATCCATTCACTATTGAATACTGGTTTGCAGTTACATCTGTGTTATATTGTTCTCGCAACTACTATCTGCCATTGTTCTGTATGCTCCAGATCTATCCGGGATCCAGATTTATCGTCTAGTTATATGTAAAATGGAGTGCACACATTGTGACATGGAACAATCTTGTCTTTAAAATGCTTTTTTTGAATTTAACAAACAAAAAAGCTAATAACATTACTATGCACTCTAGGGGATTGAATTAAAACATTTCACAGTTCCTAACTATGTGTGGGTTCAGCTAATCAGTGCGAAATGAAATATACACAATACAATTTGTACAAACAGTCATTTAACGAATCGGATTGCCTGTCTTTTCGTTCATTTGTTTGCGATCGGTTGCACGCCACATTGCTGCAATTAAACGCAGCCTTTCTTCTACGAGAACGCGCAAACAGAGAGAAACAAAAAAACAGATGGCTAGCTTAAATGCTGATTGCACTGATTACCACCTAACCAACACACACACACAAGTAAGGGTAATCGAAATGCGATAAATGGCCAAGCACTCTTTGCGTCATTTTGTGTCGACACAGATCGCAAAACTTAGTTAAAACAAAAACGAAACGAAAGCACTGAGCCTGTGCTCAGTCGGTCACGCCAAGGTGCACCAGCTGCTGCAGGCACCGGTCCAGGTACAGCGGATCCGGATACATCGATATCTGCGACTTGTGCTCGACGCTCGTCCACATCACCACATCCTCGACGCCGGTCGTTACCGAGCGACCGATCGTGAAGAGCAGGCCGCGTCGGAACGCGACGTCCAGATAGTACAGGATCTTGGTGCCGAGCAGCGTGTTCGGCAGGTAGCAGCGGCGCGGAAAGCCGACCGCAAAGAAGGCGGCGCCCGGGTTGGGATGGTGCGGTCCCTGTATGCCGGAGGTGATACTGCAAAGCACGGAAGGGAAAACCAAACACAAAAGAAGTCAGAATCAGCGGGTGCAAAGGGGCGTTGTGGGGGCAACTTACTTGTACGTGATTTCGTAGATGCCGGTGGGTGGGTAGCCGGGCAGCCCGCCAGAAAGCAGCTGGTAGGTCATCGTGCCGGGCGGCTGGTTGCCGATCTTCACGCCGTACACCGACATGCAGGTCGGGCACTCGATGTAATAGTTCTGCGGAAGGGATGGGACAGTTTAGTGAGTGCTGCAGCGCCTGGGACAGTCGTCATCGACGGCCCCGACTTACAGAGCTGTTACAGAAGTGTCGGTTTACAAACGCCCCAATACGAAAGCAACGCGATCTGATCAAACACTGTCGTTTGCAGTCCGAGTTTCCCCCTTTACATTCGTTTTCTTCTTCTTGGGATACTACTATTCTTCCCCAATTCTTACAAATATTTTACCAAAACTATGAATTTCATTTTATGCGCTATTAGAAAACTCATAACAATTTAAACATTTGAAGAAAAAAAAAACATTATATATTTGATATTTGAATAACTGATTTGCCTTTAGTGCAATAAATTGGTATGTTTTAATTTGGAATTCATAAGGATATCTATCCTGCTAACTTCTCGAATCCACAAATTTCTCCTCTCAACTGTTTTGAAATTCATTCTACCTGGGCCATCCACATCAAAATACAGTGAAACCCCTCATAATGATTAATCCGTTCCAGTAATTCACTCACAATGCAAAAGCACGTTATGCGGGAGGATTTTTTTTCCTCCATACTATTTGTATGAAAAGTTAAATAATTGGCTCCAGGACCACAAATGTGGTGCTTCAAACGGCATATACGAACAAGTTTGAATTTATTAGCATCAAGAAGATATTTGTAGTTCTCTATCGTTGTCGTTATTGAAACAGTGATCGATTGGTTCAGTGTTTTCTTTTATATTTTCCAAATACATTGTTTCATGAACGATATATTTTGATTTGTGTCTAAGAAGGTTTTGTTGTGCTGCAGATAGACATTTACTGCTAGATTTTTTTTTAAATAAGCCAGTTTCATCATAATTGTAATTTTGTTGTGGGTAATATTATTTAGCACGAATAAGGTTTTAAAGATGTCAATTAATTCATTGCCGTCAAATCTACAACCCACTTGCAGATCACATGTGTCATCCGAGCGAAGACATCCAAGTGGCAGTAATTAGCAGGGGAGACTCTCACTTTCATGAGCAAATAGACCAACGCATTTACATTTACATTTACTCGTATACATATACCACACACATGTGACTGATACAATTATTACGACACTTCTCCTCCTGGCAATAGTTTTATATTAAGCGATTCCTTAATACAGTAGATGTCTGCTATCTGAGATGTGAACAAACTCCAATTAGCGAACAATATTCACTAATTGAAGTGACGTTTTGGTGTATTTTTCATTGGCGTTGACATATTACACTTTTTCATTTATGTTGATATAAATTATAGCAATTCGTGTGATGGCGTAAAGAACAACAAACGTAGACAAAAGACCCAAAATTTGTAGGAAAGAAAAAGTGTAGGAACTCCATGTAGGAAAAATCTGGAGTCGACTCCGATCCGACTCCGATAAATTCGGAATCGACTCCGGAAGGTAGGTCCGCGCTGCAATATCCGGAGTCGTACGGAATC